>LBNU01016331.1:66137-91886 GCA_014162995.1 Artemisia annua | reverse complement strand
AAGAAGCTTGCAAAAGATCAACCAAGTGTTGTTAGATCTAAACATTTTGTATTAGCTTGGGAACTATAGGTATAAAATTCTCATTCGCTTATGTATCCTGAATTATTATCGTACGAAACAATGCCATTCAGATTTTTATACACTTTTGGTTGTTTCTGTTGAACAAATTAATGCGAGAAGGGAGTCTATCATTCACCTCCCCTCCAGATACAAAAGTTTACTTATCTTGGACCAAAGGATTCCATGAGAATTTATGAGACATGACCTTTGAGCCCAAAGTGGCAGCATCAATAAGCTTAGAGAGTTTAACAATGAGTTTACAAGAACATGTTCAAGAAAAGGAAAGACAGATCCTAAAATTGCAGGACATGTATTTTATATATATGTTTGCTTATGGTATTCATGTTGCATTGCCAACAATATCTCTTAATCTACTGTTTGTTTTTGTGAAAAATGATAATGTAAATAAGGGAGGGACAAGCTTGGACACTTTCCATTTTTTTTTCACACTTTTCATTGTTTTTTTTACATAAATTACTTGAACACTTTTCATTTTTCTCTTCCCAATTCATGTGTTTAAAATATTCACCGTTATTCATTATTTATTTACGTTTGGTCAGATTTTGTCGATCAATAATATGAAGCGAACCCGCCCATCGGGCGGTTTATGAAGCTAGTTATGAATATGATTTAAGAGTTTATTATTGTACATTACTAAGATCAGGATCTTGTTTTTAGGAGATTGAGATTTTATTATCTTTAAATATTTTTGTTCATTTTATATAGTTTTTTTTTTTTTTTTTTTTTTTTTTTTTTTTTTTTTTTTTTTTAATACAAATTTACAAATTATGATATATTATAAACACAAAAATATATGAATGTTTCATGAAACTATTGCTGTAAATTATGATTATGTTATGTTTAAAAAGATTTACATGTTGTTTTCTTAAATTCTATAAACATAATTCATTATTTGTATGGTTTTAGTTTATGGTTCGAAAGTAAGACCAGATCGAATTAAATACTGAGGGTTAAGATCGGGATCTTATAAAATCTTAAACTTGCAAACATCCTACGTAGGATCAATATTATTTATGTTTTGTGGTATCGTAAAATCTTAAGATCCTAAAATTAAGATCGGGATCATGTGTCTTATGCATATAATCTTATTAAACATACAATTTTAAAATAATCTACATATCTACTACTTATAACTCATGTATGCTTAAAATTTAAGTAATGTTTATTGTTTATAATTCATTTTAAACTTAAATGCTTAAATGGCAAATTTTACTATTTTACTTTCTGTTTTAAAAGAAGTTTAAGTCACACAGTTTCTCTATTAATACCAATCTCTACTATTTTAAAATGTCAATTTTCTAAATGACAAGTTTTTAATATTGACCAATTCTACGTGTTTATCAAATTTAAAAGGAAAAAAAAAGCACGGTTTCTCTATCTATATATAAAATTCGAAAATGATCCTATTAATTTGAAAATTAAAGTTGTTAGGGTGTTTGAAATTGCTTATTTCTATTTTTAAGTAGAAAAAACATTATTTTCATCTAAACAATGCCTACTTTCTGATTTAAAAAAAAAAGAATTTGATATACAATGACCACCGGACAATGGTTAAGTGAATTTAATGTGTAATTCTTTACATATTTAAAATAGTTATGCATTTAATGCACAATAAATAAGCATACAAATTACCTTAAATATATGTGATTTTTAATTTAATAAAGTCTTAGTTTCCTTTTATATTTATCTTAATTATTGTTTAACCATTGCCCAATAGTCATTGTATAGCAAATCCTTATAAAAAAGCTGAAAAACCGTTTTTATAAGCATGTTATGAGCTGCTTATGTTGTGTAAGTTATTTGCTACGAAGTATTAAATTAAAATGAATTTTTACTCTTATATTTAACCTAAAACCTTTTATAAATGAATTTGATTGAAATTTTATATTGACATAATTATTTTGCATATATATTGCGTCTTTTATAAAATAAGCAAATCCAGAAATTGGTTCCACCAATAATTTTCTTTTTTTAATACTCCCTCGGTCCTAAAATTATTGTTCAGTTTGAATTTTCAAAGTTAAACTGGTTCAACTTTGACCATAAATATATATTTTTTTATTATATAATACTTGATGAAAAGTTATACCATTGAAAAGTACACTTAAAACCCAATCCATTTATATATTTTGCATCAAATATTATATAACACCCACAAAAATATTTAAGGTCAAAGTTGAAGAAGAAATATTAAAAAAGTCAATAGTAGACAATAAATTTTGGACGGAGGGAGTAATACTTATGTTTAAGCAATGGGAGGTGATTGACACACTCCTAAATCTTATTGGACACTCCATTGTACAAATAGTTAAAGCAAATTATATCTAATGTACAACTGTCTGTTGCACACAGTGGAGTGTCCCAATAAATTTTAAGAATGTGCGAATGATTTCCCTTAAGCAATAGGGGAAAAGTAAAAAAAAAATAAAAAAAAAATGAAAACTCTCGAACACTCAAATTTATATTATAACTTATCCTAAGGCTCATATAGATACAACTCACAAATTATTTTTCCCAAAGTAACATAGCCACGTAACATTCCCTGTATTTGGACTGAAATGCACATTTTTCTTGTAAAATGTCTCAATAATTGTAAACATTATTATATGTTGTTTTCTAATTGGCGCAAACCATTTTACTTTTTAAAAGATATCACGAATCTTGTTTTTATAGTCAAATAAATAAATATGGGAATTATTGGAGGAGACAGAACACGTATTTTATACAGAGAATATTAAATGGGAGCACGACAAACTTTGTTCAACATATAAACATCGTTATTAAGTTATATATCATTTGCGTATTATTGGTTTTCTTTTTATTAACACTAGTTATAATGCCCGCGCACGCGCGGGTTTTTTAAAAAAAATTTTGAATGATATATTTTTATTTATAAAAAACAAATAATTTAATTTTTATTTTGTTTGATTTATGATTTTTAATTGTAGTTTTTTATGATTAAAGATAATTATTTAAATCTTATCTATATTTTTTGTATTTATCTTCTACTTGTATAGTATATCAACAAAACGAATTTAAAAACTTATAAATTAAATAATAATTAACATATTACCTAATAAGAAAATATTCTTTTTTTTCAAAATGACAAAGTACCCACTAAAGGTTTTGTTTTATTATATAAGAGATTTTATGTTAAGTTTATCAAAGTTATATAGTTAGGTGCCGTTTGGTTTATAAGTGGGTTTGGATTAGGATTTGGATTTAGTATATGATTTGGATTTGGTGTAGGTTTAGAAGAGAGAAAATTGTATTTAATTAAATATATTTTATAATAAATTTTAAATAAAATAATATTATTTGATAGTAAAAAAACAAAAAAGTGATAGTAAATAATATGGAAGTCCCACATATATAGAGAGAGTAAAAAACAGTATGGCCCACAAAAATTAAAAACCCATGCCAAACCTCCCAAGCTAGCTATCTATCAATTTTGATTCAAAACAATCATTCCTTTAATCAAAAGAGCGAACCAAACATACAATTAATGTCAAATCAACATCAAACCCAATCCAAACCCTCAAAACAAACGCACCGTTAGTACTTTATACTTTTCGTATCGACTTATATAACTGTATCTATAATGCTTTACTATATATTTTGTTGTGCAGTTCTATTCTGTAAGTGTTTGACTACGCCATAAAGTAACAACGTACTTTCTATTATATTAATACATGTATTTTTTTTCGTTCCACTGTATATATTAGAAACTTTAAAAAATCTGTCATATCATATTCATAAGTTTGATATAAAAAATTTGAAAGCTTGCAATATATAGTAGAATGAAAAAAATAAACGTATGATAATGAGACATAAAAGGAAGTATGTTCAATTCTTATTATATAGCCAAACCTTTTTTTTTTCTTTTTTTTTTTTTTTTTTTGAAAAAGGCAAATAATATCCATTGTTTAGATGGTGTATCTGCTTCATCTTCATGTACCTAAAAGTGACATATACCATGATAACCCAAATAAAAAAGCAAAAATTAAATAATGTTGGTTTTGATATATAAAACCATCATACATGGTCATTTATATATACATGCAACAACCGAATTTCTTTTTCTATATTATGTACCTAACTATACCACTTTCGTGTTAACTTCAACCTTATGTATATATAGTTTTGTATTGTATCATATATAATATGTTCCGGTTCTACTAATGCCATGAACATGTAACAAACGTGTTAATTGGTTTCTAGCATTACCTTGAATTAACATTATTCTAACAATGAATGTAATTTTACTAACTGAGTTAAAAACAAATAAATTTCTCTACTTTAAAAACAAAAACAAAAGTAGAAATAGTAAACAATTTGCATAGAAACTCAAGTATGATGGTATTTCAGATATATAATTTATGCTTAGTTATGTTCAATTTATTTATCAACCTGATTATATAAAGCTATAAATCATCAAAAAGTATCTGTAAATCATCAAAAAGTATCTATTATGCTTAGTCGGGAAGATGTAAAACCGCTGGTTCAAATCGTGACCTCGTACCCTTTTAGACATGGTATTACATGATTTATGTCTTACATGTTTGCCGTGAGATTTATCGGTAGCAAAGCAAACATTAACAATATAACCGGAGTTCCACACTTCTTGACTTCCACACATACGGAATTCCGTTTGGTCTTCTTTAATAAACTAGAACGGTACCCGCGCAATGCGGCGGCGGGTACCTGTGATTATATTTTGCGTTATTCGATTACAAGTCTAGTTGTCTTCATGCTTTATAAGTAGAGATATTAGAGATGGTTAAGCCAAATAATTTTAGTTTGAACAACCAATCGCATTCAAACAAACTTCCTAACCAACTTGCTTCCTAACAAATTAATTTTGAAATCTTTCTATAATAAGCAAGAAAAAAGTCTGAATTTTAAGCCTTTCTAATTATAGAATAATCCCAAATGCATTATAATATAGTATAGATGGTCCCATAATGAATACTTGTTAGACTAATGGCTAACTTTGTAAAATAAAAAAAGAGACTAATTTGTGATATTTAAAGTTAATAAAAATGTGATAAATGTTACGGAGTACATACTAATATTAAATGGATTTTGCTAACGACTAACAACTATGATTTAAAACTATATATTTTACTAGAGTAGGTTGTAAGGAAAATAATTTATCAAATCACAATTTAGTGTTGATTCTGTATTAAGATTTGTCTCTACTTTTGTTCAGGATTATCATCTGATCAGAATTATTTATAAGTGGTACTAAAATGAAAATAATTTGCTTAATCATTGTCAGCAAAACCTAAAGATGACACAATTCCAAGTTTTCAGAAATTTTGACCAAAATTATCAGTGCAAATACCACTTCTTGGGGGACTTCTTTGACTAAAATAAAAAAGACCCTAATGACAGATTAGCTATGATATATATTCTTTGACCTTTTCTTACTTCTTTTTTTATTATTTATAAGAGCTGGCAACAGCCAACATCTAAATTGAGTTTGATCTCACGGCAAACTTTAACCAAACGCAAAGGTTTGTAAGTTTTCAGCTATATCCGTTGACTGATTCACACGGTTTTAGCTCACCGCTACACAAACTCAAACCGAATAAATGTCTGTCTCTCACTTGGAGAGTAGCGTAGCCACTTTAGAGTTATTTATGCCAAACAAGATTTGAATCTGACACTGTTCACGGGTGGCCTAATGGCAAAAGGGTTTGTGACTATCACTCTAAGATGTGTGAGGTCTCAAGTTCAATTACTGTCAGGTGCAAACAACCTTTAAGTGACCACGCCAACCTCTTGAAAAGGGAGGGCTTTACCCGGTTTGAGTCTGTGTGGCGGTGAGTTCTAACCCTGTGGATGAATCCGTCGAAAACCATGGTCATTTTTTTTATACTGTTCACATTATAAAGACGATAGTCACAAAAGTTTTACCAATTTGACAACCCTTGACTCCTTGAGAATGGTTAAGTTTAAAATATGTATAGCAGTGAAGTACACTAGTGCCATTTAATATACCATTACAACTTATTGAGGTGTTCAGTTAGTAACAAAGTTTTTACCATACTAACAAAAAGTTGACTGAACTAACAGTATGCAATCTCTAGTCATGA
Source organism: Artemisia annua (assembly GCA_014162995.1). Lineage (NCBI taxonomy): Eukaryota > Viridiplantae > Streptophyta > Magnoliopsida > Asterales > Asteraceae > Artemisia > Artemisia annua. The sequence goes on along the minus strand of LBNU01016331.1, from coordinate 85,704 downwards.
ACTCATTCAATACCATTTCAATTTAGAGTTCAGAACTGCAGATTAACATTCGTTTTTGTAAGAAATGAATGTCCGAGATTCAGTTTCCTCGATGGTTTGAGATCTTTTTCACCATCCTTATTATTTCCTGGTGAAGAACTGACTTCAATAACTCAACCTACTTAGTTTCAGATACTCATTTTGGACTAATTTCAACACTTTCCCGCGCCTACACAATTCTAAACATACTTCGAAACGCACAGTTACAAACTACAAACAGAACTTTAACTTAACACTAACAAAACAAACTTCATAACGTTTTAAGCTTCAAATCTAAATCACATCAACTACGTTTCAAAAGGCATACAAATATTCCTTTTTTTCGTCTTGCGACGAGTAAGCATACTGTAAATCATCAATTAGCAGAAGCCAAAAATAATCTTTAAACAGAACAATTAACAAGAGTAACCAATACCATTACCATTAGCTTCACCGTCCCCGTTCGAGCTACATACGTCACCATTTGAGCTACAACCATCATCCCCTTGCCATGTCCAAACAATATCTTTTAACGCGGGTCTAACATCTTCTTCGCAAAACTTTTCATACTCTAACGTATCGCCCGAATCTTTTGTAAACTCGACCACCGTCATTTCAGCAGTCATTTCAAATACCTCTGCGGTCACTGCCAAGGCCCCTTTTCGCCCTTCTTCCGTCCCTTCCATCCGTATTTTGAAATCATCTTCGGTCTCGACGTGAAACCTCAACTCATGCGCTGCGCGTTCTATTCGTTCAACTATCGTTGCAGCCGAATATTTTGAAGTGAATATCGAGGCGACCTTCTTTTTCGCGTTGATTTCGAATAAAGTCGATAGATCGAACCCAGATGACATAGATGAAATAAGCTCAAACGCGTTAAAAAACGATGGAGAGGACGTGGACTTTTTCATTGATCCAAGTGCAGTTAGATCTGTTACTGATCTATTTTTATCTTTATCTTTTAATAAGCGAAAGGAATGCGGCCGTGACATTCCTTTCCTATACCACGGAACTCGCTTAATTCCTTCGATGGAGATCCTGCGCTCAGGATCCGCCATCAAAATCTTGGAAATGAGTTTCCGCGTATCGTGAGAAAACCACGGCGGAAACTCATATTCCGCTTTAAATATTTTTCGATACAAATTCATCAAATTCACATCATGAAAAGGCAAAAAACCAGCTAACAAAACATACAAAACAACCCCACATGACCAAATATCAGCTTTAGCACCATCGTACCCCTTTTTACGTAGCACTTCAGGTGCCACGTAAGCAGGGGTACCACACTGCGTGTGCAACAAGCCATCTAGCCTTTTCTGCTCAGGTAGAGCAGAAAACCCAAAATCCGTAATTTTCAAATCATCATTACCATCAAGCAACAAATTCTCAGGCTTAATGTCGCGGTGTGACACACCACGACTATGACAAAAATCAACAGCTGAAATCAGCTGTTGAAAGTACTTGCGTGCCACGTCTTCTTTTAACTTTTTATTCCCTTTTACTTTATCGAACAACTCGCCACCAGATACATATTCCATTACATAATAGATTTTGGATCTGGTGGCGAGAACTTCACGCAACTCGACTATATTAGGATGTCTAACTAGTCGAGTTGCGGATATTTCTCGCTGGATTTGTTCCACCATGCCTTGATCTTTTACTTGTTCTTTGCTAATGACTTTTATAGCTACGCTTTCGCCCGTAGCGAGTTCTCGACCATGATACACTTTTGCAAATGTTCCTTTGCCTATGAGCTTGCCTTTTTCATACTTGTTACCTAGGAGTTGTCTATGATCATCCTCCATTTTTGGTTAATGTTTTAGGTGATGATTGATTAGTGGTTGAACGATCAAAGGTCCATTAATGGATGGATTATTGAAGTGTATGATTGGCTTTTTTTATTTTATTTGTTGTAATTAAACAATGGGTGAGAGTTATGGGAACAAGAGACAGAAGAAAGTTGAAAATATGTTTTGGGTTATGAGAATTTCACGTTATCTTAGAGATTCTTTTATTCTTTTAAAAGATTTTTTTCCCTTGTTATATGGTGGTGTTGTTTTCTAATCCATAGGATAAGTTCAGAATTTCATTTCGAAAAATTTACATGTTTCGTCCGTGTGATTTACTCAAAATCACACTTGTCGTCCTTAATCGGTGGATGACAATGTTTATTCGGTGGTCTATACAGAATAAAGTCTGATCATTTTGATTTGAAGAGTATGTCCGACATAAATATTCTTTTTTAAAACCAACTGAATTATGCGTCTAAAAGGTGACATCAAAATTTTTATCAAAGTTAAAGTGGGCTAATTAATTGTAAGGAAAATGATTTGCATGACTAAACTTCATGCTTAAAGATACGTCTAACTCTAAGATCATGATATATGCTAAGATTAGTGGTGAGGATTATCGACGAGAAAATATACATTTCACATGTCATATGATGAATTATTTATTCATGAATTTAGTCATATGAATTATATCTCTCCATCATTACTCTAATTGCAAATGATATAATGTAATGTAATGTCTAAAAAATTGATTTTGTTGCAACTTATTTATAAGGTAATCACTTGATGGCTAATGATCAAACGTAGTATAGTTTAAATGTTAACCTGTTGTATTATACCATTATGCTTAAATACTTACAGAAAAAAAAAAAAAAAAAAAAGGGCATCTGTGAAATACTTAAACAGGTTACTTTGATTATTGACAAAACATCTCAAAGTTAAGAAATCAAAAACAAAGTTGCTCACTAGAAAATGTTGCCATCAAACAAATTAACAAATGGTATTATTTTAATCACCGTGATTTTAAATTTTCAAACCATCATATAGATCTGTAACAAATGTCACGATCCACTGGATATGGGATAAAAGTATATATAGTCATGAATACGTGGAATTGAGTTGACATTTTGCCATAGAATATTGTTTTGTTCTATAATATTCAATTCGGTTGGAGTAATATCCAAGTCAAAATCTGTATAGATAAGGTAAAAACAAGTCACCAACTGAAATGATAAGATGTTTATTACACTGCTTTTAATGTGCAAATCAAAAATTAAATTAGAACATTCGACAATAAAGTTGTAAACTATGAGTATAGATCAAATGAGAAATAAAAGTAGAATGAGAAGAATGAGAAGTAACCAGAGCCGCACATTTCAGATGCACCTACAAAATAACATGCATCTCTCATGAAATTCTCTTTCTTCATTTGAAATGTGTGGCTACAAACATTTCTCATTCTTCTTATTTTATTTTCTCTTCTTAGTGGATCCATACTCTGTAAACTATGTTCAAAAAAAATAAAAATAAAAATAAAGTTGTAAACGTGAACACGGTCTTTTGGTTAGATGACTAAACTTCCTATCGTCACGTCAGTTTCACATTAACATTCATTCTTATTATCAAACTTTTATAGTGATAATCACGAAACGAACCACACAAACATACCCGCAACATGCACTCACACAGTTACACACACACAAAAACATCAAAATGTATATGGTCATAAAAGTGACCAAACCAGCTCTAAAATCTAGTTAGCAGGCGTGAACCACTTGGGTGCAATGGTCGTCGACGCATTAATTGGGCCACCACGTTTGTAACTGGTCCGCAGTACGGGTGGTCTAAGAAATGATTGAAGTACGGGTGGTCTAAGAAATGATTGAGATGCCTTGTCTAACTTTATAACTAAATATGCATGACGATATCGTGTAGGTTACTCATACACATGTTTAGGCACTCTCAATCTCATGTTTAAACTAGCTAATTAAGAAGTCGAGTGTTATTCAGCATCACTTATCGAATTTTGGTTTCTCTTATAATATTCACTTATGCATTTAATCTTAATAGTTTTAGTACCACGTTGGCACATCATGTGCCATTACTTAAATTAATAGCATTAACCTATTTGAACGAAATATGAATGTGTTGATCTCTAGGCCATCCATTCATGACTAAATAGAGACCACAAGTGCTTGTTGACGAATGCCAAAAACAAATTTCTTGAATGCGATTGTATAGTTTTGAATAAACACATCATTTGGAATTTTATGTATGTGGGAACCATAATAGTCCACAACTGAAAACAAGTTAAGTAACCATATGTTACACACAACATGGTAAACGTCATCCGAATAACGACTTAATTGAATCCTTCACATGCAAATGACAACTCTCGTTTTCTTGTATTTGGCTCGAAAAAACTGCTTTCATCGACATTAATACCTCTGCTATTTATATTCGTGCTGTTAGAAAAGCTAAACACGCGCGATGGTGTTATATGCCAACTCTATGTTAGACCAAAGTCATATCCATTCAATGCCAAACAACATAGTATTCCAAACTAGTCTACTAACTACTTTTCTTTTTGTATTTTTACTTGTTATCTATCACAATGTGATAGGCGAACCGGCTATAACAGTTTTCCTTTAGTAGTTAAAGTCAGTCTTAGGCGAAAAACTAAGTTTTTCGTGGTCCTGCATTAAAAAGTACATCGCGTAAAATGAATGTCGACTTAAAAAGTTTTTATTTTTGGCATTTATGCATTGTAGGAAAACCAATCAATTTTAAGAAAATGGCCCAAGAGCACTTGCTTGTGGGGGGATAACATTATCCAAGTAGGGTCAGAAAAATATCTGTTTTATTCTTGCATTATTAACCAAATATTCCCCCATTATATGCTTTATGTTCCAGATATTTTTGCTTTTCCAAAAAAGAAAAAAAAAAAAAAATTCTGGACTTACCTGTTTGTCTTTCAGAAAATGATGTCTAGTATTATGTTATTTCAGAAATGGATACTATTCTTTCTTAAGACAAATGTCATAGCTTGCTTGCAACGAATTAGATTAGATTCCAGTTGGGAGTAGAATGATGCACGAAAGGTGATGAGCACACGAGGTACAATGACCAAATAAAACTTAAAAGCAGAATAACCATACTATTTTACATAATAGCAAATCGGTCAGAACATGTTTGCAAAAATTGGTTCAACTCTAGCTGAGGGGTTGCCCAACAATTTCAAAGATGCATCACTGACAAATGACAACCACCTATAATGCATGGTATACATCACTAAAGGCCTTGATTTCAAACAGTTTATATGAAAGGGTAACTCGGAAGTACAAAGATTCACTTGCTACTAATTTACTCCAGTTTTCCTGCGATAAAGAGTCATCACATATGTTTCTTTGTTACCAAAAAAGGGTCATTTAAAAGATTGTAACAAATTGCCTCCTAATTCATTCTAGTTTCAACATAACTCGTTTCTTTAGATAAAAATGTACTTAAAAAAAATATACAAGAACTTGTTGGAACTGACCTTATGCTGATGCATATTCCACTATTTAGCCGAGTGTCTGTTCTTGGATATGGCCTTGAGAACCTCATGCTCTAATCAACAGTTAACCATCAAAAGCACCTGATCAAACTAAAAAGGCCAGCAGATTAGATTTTTACACCAGATAATCTACTGATTAATTTAAGATCAAAAGAAACAGCATGAGTCGTAAAATTATCATACTTCAAATTTAATAAAAAAACATAACAGAGACTAATGACACCGCTAAACGATAATATTACTAGAGTTTTTGCCTACTTTACTTTTTGAACCACAAACAAATCTAGCAATCAGTCAATCACTGTTTTGTAAAAATATAAAATGTGATTGAATAATGTTGATATTATAACAGATTCAAATTACATACGCCCATCAAAACTTCAACCATCTTTTCTCCTTTTCTTTACTAGCAACTGCATTAGAGGCCGATGCATGAGCGGCTTCAACATCCGCCAAATTTTTCCTGGTCTCACTTAACTTCTTAAGAGCCGCTTCATAAACCACCTTCTCTTTCTTGTTCCGTGCTGCCATTTCTTCCAATTTCACAACCCTCGCCCGCAACTCTTTTACCTCATCATCAAAAGCAACCAAAGCACGTCTCTCACCGTTCTTCCCCTCCTTAAAATCCTTCTTTTGTTGTTTTTTAACTGGCCCATGTTTCAAAGGTTCATCATGCTTTGCTAACTGTGTGTTTATGAGACTAAAAATATCAGTAGTTGGTTCCTCTCGTTCTTTTGCAGCAGCTCGTGCTGCTGCAAATTTTTTATCACGTTTTCTTTTCCCACCTCTGCTTCGTTTTTTATCTGGATTAATTTTTTTCTCACCTGATTCTAGGGCGAGCTCAAGAGACTGTTTTGGAGGTAACACTTTGACCGAAATAGGGTCCACGATTCCTTGACCTTTTACACCTAAACCCATTCCTTCACGAAAACCCATGTTGGCCATCATCTTAGAAGCAATACCCCGCGTGTGATTTTCCCATTTTGCAAAAATGGCGGTTTCAGTTTGTATGCCTCTTTGAAGATTTGAGCTATCACGAAATCCTAGCCCTAAACCTTGAGACCCGTCTTCAATTTCATTTTCAGAAAGATCGTCCTGATCTGATTCTGAATATGAATAGCTGTCATCTTCATCACTCATTTGGGCGTATTCAGATAAAGATATAGACTCATTTCTAACACTTGTTGAGCTACCATCGTCTCGGAAAACAACTCGGCCTGATCTGAGTTCATCATCCCATGACTCGAGTTCAGCTTCGCGCCAAAGTCCAGTTCTAGTGTCGGAAGTAGCCCAAACATTGGACCCAACCATTGAATGATCCCATGTCGTGGGAGTATACTTTCTTAGTGATGATAAAGGTAGATCAATGCCTGTTTAAAAACAAATCAGATAGATTAAAATTTAATTATTTGAAGATAGGAGGTTAAAAATGAAAAAAAAAAAAAAAAAAAAAAAAAAAAAAAAAAAAAAAAAAAAAAAAGAAAAAAAAAAAAAAAAAAAAAAAAAAAAAAAAAAAAAAAAAAAAAAAAAAAAAAAAAAAAAAAAAGAAAAAAAAAGAAAAAAAAAAAAAGAAAAAGAAAAAAAATTATATCGAGGAGGCTGGGGGTTGGGATTGCTTTTTCAAACTGCTTATCTGCTTAAGATAAAATTGTTGTTTTTTAGTGCTTATTCTAACTAAAATAAGCAGTTATTCAGTTTTCCCGAAACACTAAAAACTGCTTATCTTCTTACTTTTTAAGCAAATAGGCGCTTAATTAAGCAATCCCCACCCACCATCTCAATACATATGAAATTTATGTACCATGTGACGAGCGACACTTTGTGCCAAATCGACACCGTTCTTGTTGGAAGAATTTACAAATCTGCATTTAGTTGGTGTAGCATTAATTGGTTATCCGGGTAAACATATAGCCACTCTTTTAGTTATTACAAGAAACATGGCACACAAAATTTATAACATTAAACATATGTACTAATCTAACAACATACCAGTTGATTCTCTGATGTCGGTGTAAGGAAAGAAACTTTAGCTCTATTAGAATCTTCCATTGCAACAATCAAACCATCATACCATCTTCCATCTGAGTGGCGAAATCTACATTTTGATCCAACAGAAAATTCCTCCAATGATTCTAGTTCTGTTTCTTTGGGATCTACATAATCTTGATCCACGTCCTTAGCTTCATTCGACGGTTCCACTTTGATATCTTTAGAATCAAGAGGCTCTTGATTAACCCCATTAGCATTGTCTTTCGCCAGCTGTAGGGAAATATCAACTTCTTGCAATAACCTAGCCCGTTTTAGAAGAAAGAGTCCCTCTTCTGCATCTTTAATAGCTTGAACAAGCTCTGCATGGACCTTATCAAAGAAATAAATTTGTTAAATTCCATGGAAAATTGCATTCAAATTTCCTTGAAAACACATTTTTATTATAATATGTGAATATGAAGAGAGTGAATTGACCAACTAGAGACACAAGAAAACTAGTGTGACTATCCAGGCCCCAGGCAAACTCATACAATTTTGATATGATACAAGTTGAAATTGCTCATGACTATACCTAGAGGCGTTGGTAACTCATCAGAAGCAGGGGTGTCAAAATCCCGACCCGACCCCGACCCGAATAAGGATAATCGGGTCGGGTTACTCGGGTTCAAAATCTAACTCGGGTCAATCGGGTCAACCCCGATTAACCCGATTATGAACTAGGGTCGGGTATCGGGTTCAAATACTTTGCCAATTCGGGTTCGGGTCAACCCGACGTGTTTCTTAATTACATGACTTTATTAGTAGTATAATGTAGCATATGTTCTTAATGTTTGTTCTTAGTAGCATATGTAATATATGTTGCATGGAAAGGCCTACTATTGTTGCCTACTGTCGTTGCATGATCTGATAATATGGAAAATATGGATAACTATCATATGTTTTAGTGTTTATTACATGACTTTTATATGTTGCCTACTGATGTTATTTTACTATTATATTTTCCATGTATTGTATGTTGTTTTAGTATTTGACTACTTAGGTTGCAACTTGCAATTTCGCAAATATGCAAGTCTGTGACTTCTAAGCATTACTGCATATATTGCATCATATTCTTTGTGTTCGTTACATGGTCTGCAAGTATGTAATGGTCTATACATATGCATCATATTTATTGTGTTTGAACTATTAGCGAATTCAATCATGGATTGAATCACTAAATTAGCTTATCATTATTAACTCAACATCTTCTATAAGCACTACTACATTATGCAACAAACACATTATGTGATTTTCACCAGTAAGTTTAAGAAATCAAATTATGTGATTTTGTAAATGGCACAGACCCGACCCGACTTGACCCGACCCGTTTAGACCCGAACCCGACTAACCCGAGTTCAAATAGGGTCGGGTTCTTGTATGTTATTGTTAACCTCGACCCGACTTGGACCCGACCCGTTTGACCCGAACCCGACCAACCCAACCCGATTAACACCCTTAATCAGAAGTATTGACAAAGAAGAACTCTACATAGCACATTCTCAAAATTTAAGTATACTCGTAGAAAAACGGAGTTTTAACAAACTTGTGATTTTAGAATGTAAATGTATGGCAATCACGACCATGACAACAAATTGTGGATGAAAGAAATGTGTTTAAACTCGAATAAGCAAAATAAGTTAAGTGCAGAAGAAACCAGCATAGGGCTTAAAGTCTAAAACTCAGATATAAACCATTAGCATAATTGATAGTGAGGAAACAACACATAGTTTTTTGTTAAAACTTTTATGTCCATTATTATGACTAAACTTTCAATTTATTACAGTCTCTAAATGTGTGGATGCGCTCTGTATAAACTGTATCACCAATCGAAACCACTCAATCTCCCGGCTTGGCCAAGAAGTGGCACTTCAAGAATAAGGAAATGTGATTAACGATGCAAAGATCAGCGACCAAGCTTTCTGTATATACTAAAATGGAGATGGGCGGGTGCTGACATTCTCAAGCACAAGAACAACTAATGCTGATGTGAAAAATTGAAATTGGTGAAAGTTCAATGTAGATCCACAGGTTCTAAAGGTTTCCTACAAACTAGGCAAGAAATGCGCAGGCATACCTTGATGCCATGACTTTGAAAAGTTTACAACAATATGGAGGACAGATCAAAGAAACAAAGCTAAAGCCTAAGTATTACACTCATCTTTTGCATATACTCATTCAATGTAGTTAAATTCGATTGGAAGGGGACGTTGAAAGTCACAAAGAAGGTGAATATACTATGAGTAAAGGTTCATTCGATTTACATCACTTTTAAATGAGTGTATACAAAAAAATGAACGTAATGATTTAGCATAGCATATAAAACATGGCATATAGTTTCATTCCTCGGGTGTTTTCCATTTCTCGCCCACTTTATCGTAATATTTAAAAACCTCCCACATTTGCATTCGACTTTTCACCACCAATTGAGATTTTCACATCCACATCGGTAACTCTACTTCAAAATATGAACTCACGTCCATCTCTCTCACTTATAACTATACACAAAGGGCAATGTCCTTGATACTAGCATCTACAATCAAATCGCTTTCTTCTCAAAGTCTCACATCTTGCAACGTCAAAAGCTCAACTTTCCAAAATTATCGACACAACATATCACAAAGAACCATAACAAATTAAATACTTTTTTCCCTTTTTTTAACCATAGTTTTCGACCCGCCGCACAGACTCAAACCAGGTAAAACACAAAACTAAATACCTAGTCCCTATTTTTCTCAAAACAAGTGTAACTTTATCAATTAAGAACTAAAACCCACACTAAAAAGCAAATGAAAACATAATAAAACAACCTTAAAAAAACATGGGTATTGTGTGTAACAATGATACCTCAAGGATTTCTTGATTATGAGGGTCAGAAGCTAAGGCTTCATCAAGGGCAACGATTGATTCTTTTTGTTCTTGTAATTGAAGCTCAAGTTGTTCTTCAAGAACCCTTCTTTCTTCATCGTCCGCCATTCTTCTTGTCAGCTCTATGGATTGTAAAGTTGTTTAGGTCGGAAGGGTAAAGGGGGTGTTTGGTTACATGAGTTGAGATCTTAATTAAGGGTCCGTTTGGTACGTGGGGTTGGGTTTAGGATTTAATAAATGCAAATCATGGATTTTGGGTTAGACTTGTAATGCAAATATAAAGGGTAGAGATGACAAAAAGATCCGTACCCGACGGGGACCCGATCCCTAAATCCAATTTGACTGGGGAATCCCCGAGTTGACCAGGGATGGGGACGAGGAATACCCGAATTATGAAATCGGGGATGGGGCGGATACGGGGATAGCATAAACCCCCGACCCCGAACCCGACCCCGAACTTTTTAACGTACGTACATGTATAAATTTTATGTATATTAATACTAAATGTACTTATATATGTATATGTTACTAAATATTGACAAGTATTATATTTGAAGTATACTTTTATGTATATGTGATAATTAGTGGATCAAAATCATCAAATATTTTAAAATGTTAAGCACTAACTACGTATTATCCAACCAATATTTTGTCCGAATGCACTCATTCGATGCATTCTATTTTTATATTATATGTGATGTTTCATACATACAATGGACGTTTAAAAAAAATGCATACAATGCTTTAAAGTTGAATGACATTTTAATTAATCCAACTATGTACAATGTATGGTTTTTAAGACATTTTATAGGCCAATTCTTTATATTTTCGATTAGTTATGTAATTTTTATGTTTTATTCATATGCGACGAAAATCCCCAAATCCCTGTGGGGATCCCCGATCCCCATTGGGGACGGGGATGGGGATGCAAAACGATTCCCTGATGGAGATGGGGGCGGGGACGGGGACGGGGATGGGAGTGTGAAACAGGGATGTGGATGGTAAATACGATCCCCGATATTCCCCACCCCGTTGCCATCCCTAATAAATGGATGTAGGAAAGTAAGGTAGTGCAGTGGTGTTTATGACACATGTGGGACCATGTGTTCTTTTTATCATATTTTTTTTCTTTTCTTTTTTATTTATATTATAAAACAAATAATTTTATTTCTTTTATCTCATTTTTAATATAATTAATTTTTAATTTTATTTTAATATATAATATATATAATTAAATATTATTTTTTTCTCATACATTAAATCCAAATTCAAATCCAAATCTTAATCCTAAATCAAATTCAAATCCAAATCCAAATCTAAATCCTAATCATAAACCCACCTACAAACTAAACGGACCCTAAAAAGTCTAAAAAAAGTAGTTAAACCGTCCAATTACTCCTATCTACCATCAAATACAATCCCACGGTCGGGACTAAAACTAAAAAAAAGTCATGTGTCTTGCAAATAAAAGGGGCAATATTGTCACTAAAAAAAAAAAAGAAAAAAAAAAAAAAGAAAAAAAAAAAAGAAAGACAAAACGGCAAGTCAGCGCTTCCTCTGTAGGCCAAAAGTTCTTGAACTCTAATAGCCTTTGTAACACAATAAACACCTTGAATAAATCCAAAGTATCTATATGAGAAACTCTTAAGAACAATGTATACTTGATGTTAACGCGGAATATTAACACAAGCAGTAAGAACAACCCAGTGATTTACTAACTTTATATTTTATTAAACTTTAGAAAACTTGGCATAGAACTTAATGCCGTAGGGTTCCTTTTATACTACAAGGAAACCCTAATTCTACAAAACGTGTGAAAGGATGTATGCATATCTTCTCCTAAGATATCTAACCGTGTGCATATCCTTTCCTATAATATCTCCTAAGATATATCTAACTTGTTAAGCAAAACAGACTTAACAGTCTAAACATAAACAGACTTAACTAGTATCTGCCAGACTTAACTTAGTACTGGTAGACTTAATTATCTACCCGACTTAACTAACTATTCCAGACTTAAGTCTGGTTACAAATAATTCCCAACACCTTCCCACTCTCACATTCCATCATTCCACTCTGCCAAAAATCTCACACACAATCTCTAAATTCTCTCTCTACATTTGGGGATCTTATTAGGGTTTTATGATGCAGGTTTTACTGACCAGGTTTTAATATTTATATTAGTCTCGTTTACCTAAGGTCTACCTTTACGCACTAACGGACAGTGTATCCGATCGTGTGTGGTATAGCTAGTTGGTAAAGCCGAGGTCGTCCCAAGAGCTATGAGTTTGGATCTTAATTGGAGTCTATGTCACGTTTATAAAAGGGGTTTATGAGTTGAATATATAATTAAACTAATGAAGGTAAATAACGAAAACAAGTAAATAAATATAAGAGAATCAATAGGGAGAAGTAGAGTTAACCTAATTACTACTCTTGTTATTATTAGGATTAGTTCTCTAACCGTTATAAAGTCGGTAGACTCCTATGGTCAATTTGTCTACCCTATGATCCTAGATTCCTCACCAAGGTAATTTTTAGTGACCAAGGGTCATCTGGTAATCTATTTTCAGTAATAAAAGTAACGGTGCATCCTATCATATCGTCTGGGGATTAAATTCATTTCGGATCAGAGGGTTAAATCACCTACGTCTATCTTACACCTTGTCCTATCCAAAACTATTGTAAAGCCTTGGGTTCATCGGTACGAAAATGTAAGAGTCATTAAGTGCCTCTACTAACATGGACAAGTCTAACGAATGCGGCATGGTCAGATCTTACACCCCTCTAACTCCGTTAAGTGTCTAGCATCGGTAGGTGGTCCTAGGGTTAATTCGCACGTGTATGGTGATATTGCTATCACCAAGTCACATCCCTAGCGACTTGCTTCCTAGGGTTAATTCCACAAGTCTCTAGGGAACAACCAATGCTAATCACTACGGGAACTAGAGTGTCCCAAGCCTCACCATGAAAGTATACAAACAATAGATAATAGATGCGTAGAAAACTAAATCATAACAATAATAATTTGATAAAAAGGCTAACACCAAGAGGTGATTAGCCAAACATATAGTAAACTATAACAACAATAATGAATAAAACATAGATTGAATTGAACATAGTGTTTGATACAAATTACTTGATGTAAGGTTAATGATGATGATGATTACAAGTGAATTCTCATTTGGGAAGTGGTTGGTTGCTGCTGGAAGATGCCTTGAGATGGTGCCTTAATCGCCCCTTTGAAAGGGAGGAAGAAGGATGATCAGTAGTGCAAAATTCAGCCTCTATTTATAGGGTTCGAACCAACTACAGCGTAGCTGATTTCCAACTATGGCATAGCTAGTGTAAATTATTGCTAGGGCGTAGCTGATTCAGCATGCTATGGCGTAGCTAGTGTAAATATTCACTTCTATGGCGTAGTTATGTTGGAAACTACGCCGTAACTTCACCATTGGCCACGGAAGTTCTTTTCTGCCCCAAATTGGGACCTACGTCGTAGCTGGAGAGTTGCTTACTCCGTAGAGCCCTTTAGTGGACTTCTACGCCGTAGCCAGAGGATGGGCTACGCCGTAGTCTTCATAAGTTCCTTCTTACGGCGTAGGTAGATGAACCTCTCTGCCGTAATCTTCATAAAGCCTTGCTACGGCGTAGGTAGATGAACCTCTACGCTGTAGTGAGTGCAAAATCCATAATTTCCACATATTTGCTCCAAAGTCCTTCCATTTCCGCGTATGTTCGTTCTTTTACTCATCTTTACCCTGAAACCAAAATAGGAAGAAATAAGAGTATGTATTCTTCATATGAATAGAAAAATGAGCATTTTAGGGGGAAATTAACACTTAAATCATGGGTAAATTTGATGTTATCAAATATCCCCCCACTTGAACTCTACTTGTCCTCAAGTAGACCTTTTAAATTATTTATAAAAAGATATCTCTGAAGATGTTTTGGAAGATATGAGTTTAAAAATTACCTAGGCTAGAAATTTCCAAACCGAGCACCTCATGAAAAGGGAATTGAAATCACACTCTCTCTCACTAATCTATGTGCTTATTTAGGGGTGATCACTCAACTGCTCAGTCATGGCGAGTATTCTATCATAGGCTTGGCAAAGATACTAATCTCCACCACTTGAGTCTATATATGCAGCTATTCCGAAAGGCAAATGGGTTGACACAACAATAAGGCTTACGGGGTTAAATCACTCTCTACCAATACCATTATTCCAGAAAAGGCGACAAAGCCACAAATGCTCGATCAAATCCATGAACGAGACACCTGTGACTGCTCAATTCCTTAACTCAAATAAGCTAAAGGTAAGGAATGATAAGGGTAGGATAAAGACATGGGAAAACATTTAATGGGTGTAAACCAAAAGACACGAAACAAATAGATTCCTAAAGTCCACAATCGCCCCGTCACTAGTCGCATTCAATCCCATAGCAAAATTCGAGGGTCAAGAGTCAAGGGGTTTTCAATAACTTCAATACACGAGTTAATGCATATAAAATGTAATGTAGTGCCTCATAATCTCCATAAACTAGGCACATGGGATGCATTAACTCGGCCTTCATCATCAATGGAAAAAATTTATGTGCTCTAAATTTTTTTTAAATTTGGGTAAATTTTGCACATATTTTGACCAAAAACCGTAATATCCACCATTTCTATCTCCCATCCCCTCACTTGAGATGTACAATGCCCCCATTGTACCAATATATGTTAAATGAGAGATAGAAATGCCACGGGTCTATAAAGTATAATCTCCGCAAGGTGAAAATACTTAACACAATACGACACATAAGCTGATTTATAGTACTATCAGCTATAAACAAATAAACAAACGCTTGCTTGCATGCTCTTTATTTCTTTTTTATTCTATTTTTTCTTTTTCTTTTTTTTTCATTTCTTTTTTTTTTCACTTTTTTTTTTTTTTTTTTTTTTTTTTTTTTTTTTTTTTGATGCAAGACAAGGTATACATGAATGGAAAGAAAAACGATACAAACATATAAAGCATCCCTCCACTTAAGATCAAATATCATCTAAACCCAATCTTCTTTCAAAACCCTTTATTTAAAACCCACGACTTTCGCTAGGGAACCAAAATTAACCAACAACGCCCGGACCGTGGACTATAAGAAACTACAGGGTAGGCTAGGCGATAGGTGTAACGAAATATATATTGGGTGAACAAAATGAAAGGAAAGGCTCTGAAAGGTGTATCTAGGGGTATCTTGCACTAAAGGTGAGTGTGACAAAAGGGTTTAACAGGGGGATTGACTAATCGATGTGAAAAGTCAATATACACATAACATAATTTGATGGGCTATTTGGGTTTATCCTAAAATTTGCCTTAATTCCTAGCTGCACCGATTACATCGAGTTGCCTTAATGTAATGCTCATTATAATGGTCTCAAAAAGATATACAAAGCCAAGTTCTAAAGTCTACTACAGCCACCGGCACACTTACATTTATGGTATTATGTATAAAGGGAAAACGGAAAGGCTTATCCTCACATAATGGAAATATAGGGTAGGTGTGCTCAGTTTAGATTAATCTAGTTAAGTAATGAAAAACATGTCAAAATTTTATTGATGAAACATTTTTCACTAGAAACTAGAAAAATAAGGCAAGTATTATCAAGTGGTTGTTCATTTCTAATCCCTCCCCCCCACTTGGTACATACTAAGCATATAAATGAAAGATAGGAAGGGTTAGAAATGGAACGGAAAAACTCCCCTGGATTTGCTCGATATGATCAATAGACGGCACTTCCCGTAACATGCTCCAAAAGTGCCTCCTGGAGCAACATCCAACTCCATCAAACACCATCAAGTACTCAACTAATTAGACAAAAAGTGTTTCCTTGCAGCCAAACACCACTTAATAATGCATCAACCTGTATTACTGCAAGAAAAACTAATACCAAAAAGCATAATTCCTGATAATAGCATGAAATGTAAAATAAAATAAAATAAAATCTAACTCACTTTCGTAGGAATCACGGTTGCGTTTAGCGTATGAAACAAGCCTTTTAAACCACTTGGTGTCCCAAGTGGACGAGTGAAGTCTCGTGAGGATTTACAGGGAACACACCCACAAAGTTCATTTAAAAACTAATACAAGTTCAAGTATGTTTGTTGCAAAATTTTTTAAAATTCATTTGGTACAGGAGAAAGCTACGGCGTAGTCATAATGTTGGACTACGCCGTAGGTGATAAAATCAAACAGTCTGTCACCTGGAGGATGCTACGGCGTAGTCATAACTGGAGCTACGCCGTAAATGTCTTATGAGGAAAATATTTGGAGTGAAGACTCCAATTTTAGCTTCTCCACCGTCCACCTTTCTCTATTACCTGCAAAATGATTATACAAAACATACCAAACCAAATATGCTAATAAAATCAAAAGCTAAAGTAAAAAAAATAAAAATAAAAAATAAAAATACAAAGATAGGCATGGGGTGCCTCCCACGAAGCGCTTGTTTTTGTTCGAGTCACGAGCTTGACTCTACCCTTATTTACCGAGTAAAAGGGTGTTCATCCCTTCACTTGAAATCAAGTGTGGGTGAAAATAGCAATAGACACCATCAGGGTGTGAATTTGCTATAGTGTAGGGAAATGATAAATTATAGTCATACCTCAAAATGGATGTCATTTCCCTCATTACCTTACCCATCTTAGTTGATGGTTTTGATGAATGGCTCACTCCAAAATGCAGCTGAATAATCGGCTTGCTCACCACATTTACCTCCATGTCAATCATGGTAGTGCTCAGAATTTCGCCTCTTGTAACCGGCGGCAGGTACGGTTGCATCACCGGCATTGTGTTAACTTCATTTTGCACGGTAGGTGTCAATATTAGCCTAAGCCTTTCTACATCTTCAACTGTTGATGCGTAGGGATTGCTTATGCACTACGTTTTACCTCTCGAGGGATCTCGAGAAGCTTACAATCCCCACCAGGCAGTGTACCTGACCGATGTAGTATAGTGTAGTGGCAAGTACCGGGGGATTGATCGTTCTCTCACAGGGAATAGTGTTCGTTAGGTTAAAGACTACTCTAATTAAGGTCTAAGGGTGGAGGATGATTATTTTTGTATTTTTATGTTTTTTAGAAAGCAGTAAAATCTCCGTTTTGAGGAGTGGCGGAGTTAGTGCTGCTACTAACCCAGTTATCTATTATGAATATTTACATTTGAGAAAACAATGGTGGGGAAAGTAGTGGTTACTTAGATTTCATAATCTAACTATCTTCTTACATGTAATTAGTATGTTGTAGGTTTGCGTGGATGAAGGGTGTATTCTAACAAGCGAGGCTTGCGTTCAATCCCTAATTCATTCTAACTCTATAGAGCTCTACTCACTCTTATGACGATACGTCAACGTATCAGTATCATTAAGCTCAAACCGATAGCAACCTAGCATGAAATACTACCTTTAAAATCGATTAACGCACATACGATTCACGTTTCCTAAGACGTTCAAGCTTGTACTCATAACAAATACACGCCACCGCCATCCAACACCAACAACACCACCACACACAATAAATCTGTTCCCAGTTTTCTTAAGTCCTAACGTAGATGCAAACATTCCCAAATCACAATCAGCAAATACCACATCACATGATAATTAATGTTAACGTTTCATTAGATCTAAGGCAAACAAGTTAATTAGCTAGCATGTTGAAGGAAAGAAACAGCACAACATAGATCATACAACACATAGCATAATGTTCAACTCGGATTGAATGAAGACTTATCTTAGATATAAACATGCAACGTTAGAGTGGGTATAAATACCTCTAAGGTCTGTACATAACGAGCTACGGGTTTACCCTTAAGTTTCTCCACGTTCATCTTTAAAAAATAAAATTCGTCTCCTACTATACTATACTCGAAATACGGGCTGACGCGTCAACAACAAGTGTGTGACGCGTCACGCGACATTAGGGTTTTGTGAGGCCTTCTTGACGTCGCACACGCATATGTTCCAAGATTTTGCGGCTTCCTGACGCGTCACTAGACTAGCCAAAAATCTCTGGCCGTCATGAGTAACATTCCAATTTCTGTCATTCTTTGTTCCTGAGTCGTTCACGTTGAGCTTGTGACGCCGTCACCTTCTGTTGCACTTTTAGGCGTCTTTGGATTTTGTTGTTTTCGCACTTTTTTCATCGAAACCCCGAAAATGATTCTTTTGGTTTTCCTCCACTCAAAAGTACTAAAATAGAGAAAAAGAACACTTTGGGTGAAATCCCGATCAAATAATCACCCAATAGCTCCCAAACTGACCCTAAAAACGTAAGATTCATCGTCTCTCAAATACCCTTACACTTAATACCACCCACCAGAGATTTGCCTGTCTCAAGCAAATGTGCTTTTATTCAATTAAAAATAAAAGTTAGAGGTCATTATTAATGCGAACATAAAAGTAATTATCCAATAGTTAGTAATTCACCTGTTATTCAAAAAAAGCACGAGAAAATATACAGCACTCTCAATGTAGTGTTTGGATACTCACATCTTCTCGGTTGATAATATGTAAATATAATGTAAAGGAAATGGATAATATCACATCACTACCTGAGTAGTAAGTAGAATTACATAGGCTTGAGAGAGGATCAAAACTTTCTCACTTAGGCGTAGCACCTAGGACAACTATAAGAGGGCTTAACAAAAGGGTTATAACGGAAGGTTAGGGATTCGGAAAAACACGGTTTGGTTTGGATAGGGATAGTTTTTACTGGTGGCTAGTGCATTGCATCTTGGCTAGTTACATATACACAGGTGGCGTGCCAAGCCAAGACAGACTCAATCTTAAACTATCGAACGAAAATGAAATAACAAACATAACTTCAGAAATAAGAGATAGGTGGGGCGGATGGTAGTCCGTATGTTTTTTCCTTAATTTCTATTTTTTTTTTTTTTCTTTTTTCTTTTTTTTTTTTTTTTTTTTTTTTTTGGCATACCTTGTTTACCCTACATGCCAACAATAATACATCAATGGGCTTAACAACTTCCCCTTACCTTGAATTTTACATACTTTACATTTATATATACGACTCGTATTGAACAATTTAAAACACTTGGAGTACTTTTTAAAATTTGCACATATACGGGGAATAAATATGTTCTTCCCATTACTCATAACACTATTATTTTAGCCATGAGTCAATCATCCAAGAACATATGTAAGATATGACTCGACTTAGCAACAATGTAACCAATTAGGATAATTGAGCAAGGGTTAGCAATAACATAATCAGTAAAAATGAGGCATACAGGTAGAGAAGGCGATTTGTGGT
>LBNU01016331.1:32645-56802 GCA_014162995.1 Artemisia annua | reverse complement strand
CTAGAATTGGTAGGAAGAGAAGCACTCAACTTTAGTGCCCATGTGTGTACCGGTAATACTTAGATTCTAGAACTTGCGTTAGTGACCATACCGAGTCCACAAGTGAGACTACATTCGTGTAGATTAGGATTAACTACATGATAAGAGGCATTAGGATAACCCTTGTTTTAAAAACCTGTATTATAATTACATTGGCTACATTGGTCAAGTAATTCTCCCACACCTTTGCGATGTACCCATTTTTGGTACACGATACCCCTAGTACACCCCTCAGAGCCTATCCTTTTTGTTTCTAACTTTAAGCATCATACTTAAAGGAAGAATTTGTTTACAATCCACCCCCAAATGTGCAACCAAATCGCCTTAGCCTACCTTGTATGCACTCACCTTTAGTGCATTATTGATATTTGTTAAACCCTTGTCAATTGTCTAATTGGTTACATTGTTGCTAAGTCGAGTCATATCTTGTACATATTGTTTTGGGATGATTGAGACTCATGGGTAAAGTACTAATGTTATGGAGTAATGGGGAAGAACATCATTTATTACCCCCATATGTGCTAAACGTTTTTAAAAGTACTCCAAGTGTTTTAATTATTTCAATTCGAGTCGTAGAATGGTAAATGTAAAGTATGTAAAAGTTCAAGTGTAAGGGGAAAGCTTAATCCCCATTGATGTATTATTTTGGATGGTAGGGTAAAAAGGTATGCAAAAAAAAATAAAAAAAAAAAAAAAAAATCGAAAAATACAAAAAAATTAGAAAAAGAAAAAAAAAAAAAAAACATACGGACTACCATCCACACCTATCTTTTATTTCTTAGTTTTGTTTTGTTTTGTTTTTGATAGTTTAAGATTGAGTCTAGTCTTGGCTTGGCAACGCCACTTGTATATGTAACTAAATAAGATGATTGACTAGCCACCAGTAAACTATCCCTTATCCAACCAAACCGTGTTTTTCCATATCCCTAAACCTCCCGTTATAACCCTTTTGTAAAGCCCTCTTTGATAGTTATCCTAGGTGCTTACGCCTTAGTGGAGAAGGTTTTGATCCTCTCTCAAGCCTATGGTAATCTATTTATTATGACAGGTAGTGAGTGATATTGTCCATTTCCTTTATATTATATCTACATATTATCAACCGAGAGATGTGAGTATCCAAACACTACATGAGAGGTGCTAGTATATTTTCTCCGTGCTTATTTTGAGTAAAGCGGAACGACTAAATCTTGTAATTACTTTTAAGTTCGCATTAAATGACCTCTAACTTGTTTTTCAATTGGGAATAAAAGCGCATTTGCTTGAGGACAAGCAAATCTCAAGTGTAAGGGTATTTGATGAGACGAAAAATGTTACGTTTTTAGGGGTCGGTTTGAGTCCTAATTCGTATGTTTTTGGTTTGGATTTCACCCAAAGTCGTTTCTTTTCTCATTTTAGGTACTTTTGAAGGGAAAATCACAAAAGAAGCATTTTCGGGCGTTTTCGGAGTGAAAAAGTGCGGAAAACAACAAAAACTCAAAAGACCTTGAAGATTACAGAAGGTGACGCCGTCACACTCTACAAGGTGACGCCGTCAGGAACAAGTGAAGTCCAGAATTGGAAAAATACTCGTGACGGGCCAGAGAGTTCGTAGTGCAAATTGGTGACGCCGTCAACCAAGGCCGTCAGATCTGGAACCAGCAATTATGACCACGTCAAGGAAGGCCGTCTGAAAACCCTAATCGCCGAGCTGACGACGTCACCTATTGGGTTGACGCCGTCAGCCCGCGTTTTCTATATATATAGAACGATTTTTCTTTACTTTATAAAACCTTGGAGAACTAGAGTCGAATTTTGGTGTGAAGAACTTTAGGGTTAAACCCTAGTTCGTGTATTAGTGACCTTAGAGGGTATCCTAACCCCTCTAACTTGCATGTTTAATCCAAGATAAGTCTTTATTCATACAATATGTCTATGTGTTGTGTGATTTATGCTTGTACTTGTCTTTCTTTTAACATGCTAGGCTAATTTACTTTGTGTTTGCTTAGATCTAATGAAACCTAACTATTGATTATCATGTGATGTGTATGTTGTGATTGTATTTGGATGAATGTTTCATCTACGTTAGACTAGAGAAAACTGGCTAATCTCCTATACGGTAACAAGCTTGAACGTCTTTAGAAACGTGAATCGTATGTGCGTTATCGATTTAAGGTAGTATTTCATGCATAGGTTGCTATCGGTGAGCTCATGATAGGATGCTTGACGTATCGTCATAGAGTTTTGTAGGAACTTATAGAGTTAGGGAATTGAACGCACTCCCTACGACTTGTTAGGAATACACCCGTCATCCACGCAAACTCAACATACTAATTACATGGTAAAAGATAGTTAGGGAGTAATGAAATCTAAGTAAACACTATTCTCCACCACTAATTTTCTCTAAAACAAAAAAAATACAAAAATATAAGTAGCTTAGAAGTAGATAACTTGGGTTAGTTGACTAGCAACTAATTCCGCCCTATCCTCCAAAACCAGAGATTTTACTGCTTCCATAAAATATAAAAATACAAAAAGAATCTTCCTCCACCCTTAGACCTAGATTAGAGTAGCTTTTAGCCTAACGAACAATATTCCCTGTGAGAGAACGATCAATCCTCCGGTACTTGCCACTTCACTATACTACATCGGTCAGGTACACTGCCTGGTGGGGATTGCAAGCTTCTCGAGATCCCTCGAGAGGTAAAACGTAGTGCGTGTTGCAATCCACACGCATCACTATACCAACAATAATGAATAAAACATAGATTGAATTGAACATAGTGTTTGACACAAATTACTTGATGTAAGGTTAATGATGATGATGATTACAAGTGAATTCTCCCTTGGGAAATGGTTGGTTGCTGCTGGAAGATGCCCTGAGATGGTGCCTTAATCGCCCCTTTGAAAGGGAGGAAGAAGGATGATCAATAGTGCAGAATTCGGCCTCAATTATAGGGTTCGAACCAACTACGACGTAGCTGATTTCCAACTATGGCGTAGCTAGTGTAAATTATTGCTAGGGCGTAGCTGATTTCCAACTATGGCGCAGCTAGTGTAAATATTTGCTATGGCGTAGCTGATTTCCAACTATGGCGTAGCTAGTGTAAATTATTGCTAGGGCGTAGCTGATTCAGCATGCTATGGCATAGCTAGTGTAAATATTCACTTCTACGGCGTAGTTATGTTGGAAACTACGCCGAAACTTCACCATTGGCCACGGAAGTTCTTTACTGCCTCAAATTGGGACCTACATCGTAGCTGGAGAGTTGCTTACTCCGTAGAGCCCTTTAGTGGACTTCTACGCCGTTGCCAGAGGATAGGCTACGCCGTAGTCTTCATAAGTTCCTTCTTACGGCGTAGGTAGATGAACCTCTACGCCGTAATCTTCATAAAGCCTTGCTACGGTGTAGGTAGATGAACCTCTACGCCGTAGTGAGTGCGTAATCTATAATTTCCACATATTTGCTCCAAAGTCCTTCCATTTCCGCGTATGTTCGTTCTTTTACTCATCTTTACCCTGAAACCAAAATAGGATGAAATAAGAGTATATATTCTTCATATGAATAGAAAAGATGAGCATTTTAAGGGGAAATTAACACTTAAATCATGGGTAAATTTGATGTTATCATTTTATCGGACCAAAATCTCTATATTTCAATCGTTTTTTACTGTTAAAATTGAGAAATTTGTTCCCGAAAAGATAAATCCAGCTGGTAAGTTCATCATTTATGTTTTAATTTTTTCTGTTTATTATTTTTTTTAATTTTTGTTTTTTCATTTAAATCTCATTTAACTAAAAAAAAAAATAAATCTTCTAGAACCTAGAAAAAGTAAGAGACTAAAAGCTTTGATCAAACCAACAAATTTACGAGAGGATTTAAAACCAATGGGACCGATAGAAAGCTTTCAGAGAAGTTTAATACGAATGACATTCTTCGATTCGGGAATTTCTATGATTAAGAAGCGCTTGTGAATGAATAATCGAGCTTAACTCATAAGAAGCCGTAAAATGGCCGGGTCTAGCCGCATAATGGTCGTGTCTAACCATACGGAGTATTATGTTGACCTAACTTTCTACGGATTAGTACACAATGCCACAGTTAGTTTATATTGAAGAGCAATGCTATATCTATAACAGGTTTACAAAATTAAATACACATAATGAATTGTCAACTAAGTGTGGATGGTATAAAATAATAAAAAGAGAATATGTTGCAATATAATTGGACCACAACACTTGCCAAATCATTGTGTGAATATTATTTTGTAAACTTTTTATGGATGTAACATTTCTCTATAGTAAAACACACGAAAAAAGGTGAAAATAAATATTTATGGCCAATTTAATTACCATCATACCCTTCAGAAAAACTTTAGCTAAATAGAGCAACATATATTTGTTTTTGTTATTGACTGAAACCTAATCAAACCAAATGTTAGTTTATAAATAGCATCATATTTTCTTTGTACAAACCATCCCTCAATCTCCTTCAAATATCCTCATCACCCACAACACTCTTCATCCCTAGAATTCAGTGAGATCTCATTGTTCACCACTACAAAAATGGACATAGATCCCCCGTAATAGAGTCCGGTTTACTGAAACCGGTCTCTAAAGGGATTTTGGGTTGTGGAAAAGCGTATAGAGCTATGTTTTTAATTACAAAACCGGGATCTAAGTTGAAAAACGTTAGAGCCATGTTCTTTTTTCTTTATTATTATTATTATTATTATTATTATTATTATTATTATTATTATTATTATTATTATTATTATTATTATTATTATTATTATTATTATTATTATTATTATTATTATTATTATTAAAAGGGCTTTATTCCTCCGATAGAGCCATGTTCTCTGTAACAAAACCGGTGAGTCTTTTTTCGAGTGTTTGTTGACTCTTTTCTCTGTGAAGAGAATCATCCAAGTGGATAGGTTCGAGGTTGTGGTTGGTTATGTCAGAAATTTGAGGAGGTTGTTCACCAGATAAGCGTGGTTAAGAAACTTGTGCAAAAAGGAAAAATTCCTGGATTTTTGAGTGAGAAATGAGTAGAAACAAGTAAAAAGTATTGAGAAATTTGAGGCTATTCTGTATCATGTCCCCAATGACGGCGCTATGTTTACGTATGGTGTGTAAATCGGTTTAAAGATGGGATGGAATGGTTTTATTGTATGGTTTCCCATGTAGAACGGTAAGGACTCAATGAGATTGATGAAGATCAAGAAGCTAGGGTAACACTTTAAACAAAAAACATACATTACTGTTGTGAGGCAATATTTGTCCAAGGGTTTGAAACTTGTGAAGTTGTGTGTGTTGCCTTATATTTATAGAGAGGCGAGTAGGGTTTAGAGATAAACCCTGAGATGATCAACGGCTTTGAGGAAGCTGGGTGTTGATCATCTAGAGAACAGACAAGGAGGACAGGTGGTTTGCGCATCTTGGCTCGTACAAAGTGGTGCTTGTCATGCATCCCCACTGTGCAGTGTCTGATGGTACATGTTAACCGCTAGTGATAGTTGGGGAGCAATATTATTGCGTGCTCAATCTGGCCTGATAGGTTTTACCAGGATCTGCGTGGCCTGGGATTTAAACCGGGCCGCTATAGGCCTTGGTAATGAGCTTGATTCGAGCGTGTATTTAATGGGCCTGAGCCACTAATATTGATAAGTTATCAATTTTATTCATATATTTTTAACAAAAGTAATATAAAAATGAAAAATATTATATTATTTCTATTATTATTATTATCATATATACTTATAAAATATTATTATATTATATTATTTTGTTAAATTATAAAAATAATTTATTTTGATTTTTAATCATTCATAAATAGAAACATAAATTCTTATTATATTTAATTATCATATCAATTATTTTTATTATATATTATATATATATATATATATATATATATATATATATATATATATATATATATATATATATATATATATATATATATATATATATATATATATATATATATATATATATATATATATATATATATATATATATATATATATATATATATATTTGTTTTCTTAATTTATTTATTATTTTAAGAAAACATATTTTATTATTATATTAATTTTTTATTTATTAATATGCAATTATTATTATTATTATTATTATTATTATTATTATTATTATTATTATTATTATTATTATTATTATTATTATGTTATTTGTATATTATTAGCATACTATAATTTTAATTATTATATTTTAATAAAACTTTTAGTATCTTTAAAATATTATATTAAATTTTTTATTTCATATTATTTAGTAATCTTTTAGTTTTTTTGTGGTTTTTAATTATATTATGTTGCAATGGTCTATAAACACAATGTTAGATTTTATCAATTACACTTCAATATATACAATTATAACACATTCTAATTTTTTCAAATCATAATTTATTCAAATTACAATTCCTTTCATAGATTACAGATTGCAATTTCTTCAAAAAAACATTTTGAAAGATGACGAACCAAGTTTATATTTGGCGGGAATCCAATCACATCGAGCTTGGCTTCCGGTCATAAATATAGCTTCTACATTTATCTTTGGCGGGAATCCAATCACAAGATCCAAAGATGTCTGCACACCCCGTACCTAAACCCAATATAAACAAATGGCAACATTTTCAATTCAAAATTTGTTGCTAACATACGTTAGGCACACGATTAAGATCTTAATTAATAACGATACTTTTTTGGGTAAAAGGTCAACGACCCGGTAAATATATTACTCCAAAAAGCATTTAAGTACAACGGATGGGTGAATCCCATATCTCAGCCCGTTACATAGGCGAAAAGCTTACATAACAAGATACTTCCTATTTTCTAAACAAGAAAACAAAACCACTAACCACATGATAACAAAAGACTCTGACAAAAATATAAACTACTTCCCACGACCTTGGAGATTAAATCCATACATGGCATTAAGAGCATCCAAATTCCCTGTAAAATCATAAATTTGCTGCGAATAATCATCATAGTCATCAAACTCATCTTCACGCTCATGACCACCACCAAAAAGATTTGTTGATTCGTCGAACGTGTTAAGAACCTCATCATCATCAATATCAGAAACCACAACCTTACCCACCTTTGAAAATGGGTTAGCCCTCTTAGTGGAAGAGGTAGACGGAATAAGATGACCATCATCATCCACAAGAGTAGCTTTCCCATCAATAAGTAGCTTTTCAAGCTTCCCAATTTTCTCAACTATAGGAGTAGAACCAACTTCCTTTGTTCTCATTGAATCACTCACAAGCGGTACTTGTGATGCATTACCGTTTAATGACTCTTCCTTATTAGCTTCCATTGTACGACCAGAATCTACATCCTTGTTGGTGTCAATAGTAGGAATACCAAAAGCATCTGTATCATCCATATTAAGAGCATCAAACTGGTTAGATGTAGAAATCTTCGTTCCACTCGAACTCGCCTCATCAGAAGTCTTCTTCTTTGTGTCATCCACTTTCTTAGGTTCAGGAGGGGTCTTTTTGGGTTGATACTGAAACTGCTTACCCATAACAGGTCTAGTAAACCCTCCTTGACCCGGAATGTTTGGACCACCTTGTTTACCCTTCTTCTTAGTGTTGACAGTCTTGAAACCATCATTAATAGTCTTAGTAGGTTGGACTGGAGGTAAAACAGCTTTAGGACAATCAACCAACATATGACCAAAAATCTTACACTTATCACATCGCGGTGGTTTCCACTCATATTCAACCCGAATCTTCTCAATAGTGGACCCCGTACCATCAAGTAAAGGTATCTCAACAGTTAGGCTATCCCGAAGTACCTCAGCCGACTTCACATCAATCATACACCTAGCAAAACTACTGCGGCCCCATGATTCCTTGCACATCTGGCTAGTACAAGCATCTAACATTTTGGGCGTACCAATCAATGTGGCAAGAAGACTAAGACCATCATCAGAAAACATAGCAAGAGGAACATCATGGAATTTAACCCACACCAGGATGTTGGTCAAATCCTCTTTGAGTAAATTGGTGTTCAAGGTCCATGGTTTAAGAATAATTGGAACGTTTCTAATCAACCAAGGACCGTTTTCAAGGACATCCTCAACACCTTTCTTCGAGTTAAACTTAAAGAAAAAGAACCCCTTTGCATTCATCATAACCTTCTGTATACCATACTTAGCCCACGTATTACGTACATAGTAATCAACAACAGGAAAAGCAAGACGTTGGCCAAGGAAATATCTGTATAGGGTATTCTCATACCTAGTGTTCACCTCTTCAACTACTTTCAAAGGGACAGAAAGATCGACACCATTAGCTTTCTTGCTACATTACAGCCTACGAAAGTTAGAAGTGTGTTTCTTAGGTTCATTAGAAGTAGCACCAGCATATGACTTAGAACCTTGCTTTGTAGCCTCCGCACCAACCTTATCATCCCCATGTAACTTCGTATCAATCTTATTAGAACCATGAGATTGGTTGGCATCCCCATTTGAACCATGTGATCCCTTTGGATCATTAACAAAAGAATCAAGTGAAACCGCTTCACTTGTTTACTCTTGTCCACAACCGTAGATAAATTTATATCACCATCATCAGCACTCCAATCACTAATAATAGGACCAGACCCA
This sequence comes from Artemisia annua, assembly GCA_014162995.1. NCBI lineage: Eukaryota > Viridiplantae > Streptophyta > Magnoliopsida > Asterales > Asteraceae > Artemisia > Artemisia annua. The sequence continues at coordinate 48,146 of LBNU01016331.1, read as the reverse complement.
CGTGAATGCTGATTTGAAGTAGGAATAACAGATTGCATCTCTTGATTAGAACACCCAACATTCAAAACAGTCCCATGGGGATTTGCAACAAAATCAACAGCCCTAAGTGAATTAGATGACAACCCATCCTTATTAGAATTCGAATCAGCAGCAATGTCACACAAACTACTAGGAGGAGCATTATCGTTATTCATCTTAGCATCAAGAAACTCTTGAAACGACTGAGGTTGTGTAGGAACACCCGTTACAGCAAGCTCCTCGACATCAGCAAGAACAGGACCAGCAGAATTAGACTTAGTAACATCAGTAGTATTCTTGTTATTCAAGAATCCCTTAGTAATCATCTCTCTTTAAACCCACGAACACTAAAACAAACCAATACAGCCAAATCAAACAGCCAAGATAGGAACCCTAACAAAAAGTTAGGGTTAAACGCGCAGCACCAAAAAATCTAACCCATCATGGATATCGCACAAGAGGAATTAAATCGAAAGCCGAATATGTGTTGCGATATATGAGATATATGAGATCGATTATAAAACAATGGTCAAATAAATCAGGAACCAACCTCAAAGGAATTAAGATAATATAGCGAATATATAGATCCCTACAAATCGATTAAAACAAATATTGTAAACACCGACCCACTATGAAGCCTTAAATTAATAGATTAATTTGAGGAACAAAGGTATGAATATAGTAGAATAACAATAAATGTTTAAAAAAATTGATGTAGGATGGGATCAGTAAGCAGAAACGATTAAAGAATAGAGTTAACCGCAGATCGTTTATTCGCTTGTTTCACCAGAGAGAGATAGGGTTTTTTTTTCCCTAAGAATAGAGTTAATCGCAGATCGTTTATAACCTTGAATACTCTGATTGTAACATTTTAACAGTTCTTCCCTTACGATCAATTCAGTTAATATATAATACTTTCTTATTTCTTTTTTTTTTAAAGGCAAAAATTTATATTTTGAAATGTTCCAGATTACAAAGTGCAAGAATTAGTGTTATTAATAACGATACTAATAACACTAATTCTTGCACTTTGTAATCTGGAACATTTCAAAATATAAATTTTTGCCTTTCAAAAAAAAGAAAAAAAAGAAATAAGAAAGTATTATGTATTAACTAAATTGATCGGAAGGAAGAACTGTTAAAACTATTAAAATGTTACAATCAGAGTATTCAAGTTTATAAATAGCGTGAGGTGTGGTGTGGCCGCATGATCAAGCCTCACGTCTTAGCGGCTAAGGCGAAACTTTTGCGTTATAAGGCGTGTATAAGGCGACATAAAATATAAAAATATTTATATATTTATACCATATTTTATATATATATATCGAGTTTACAAAAAGACGTGACATAAGGCGGCATAAGGCGTGGCGTGGCGTGGCGGCATTTTTTGGGTAAAGGGCTTTCCACCCTGTAAAATTTATTACTTCAAAAAAACAGTTAAGTACATTGGAATGTTGCTGAAATACCACATTAACGTGAATGTACCACTTGAATAATCACTAAATCATTCATGACAAGCCATAAATGATCAACTAGCTACACACAACTAGAAAATCAAAACAAAAACAAGCATAAACTAAAAAACACATTAAATTACCTTTTTAGCCTTCAGTTAAATCCTAGCTAAATGGGCCGACAACTATTCTTGTTTTTGTTGATAACCGAAACCCTAATCAAACCAACTGTCACTCTATAAATAGCATCATATTTCTTTGTGCAAACCATCCGATCCCCTAATCTCATCCCAACATACCCATGGTGGCAACCACACCCACAGCACTCTTCATCCCTAGAATTCAGTGAGATCTCATTCTTGTTGTATTGTTTATTTCTTATATAAATTTAAGTCTTCGCTAATTCAGTTCTTGTGTTTTCTTGCTCTTTTTTGTTTGATTATATAGCATCAAGGTTACTGGATTGGCATTTCGAGATAGGTGGGCATGTACATCTGATATCATCATTCGATCATTGTTCATAGCTTTTCGATTGGCATCCCAGCGGCCAGAAACTTAGGTTATATGACCTGCTTGAGAGCCTATGTTGTTAAGGAACATTGTTCTTATTTTGTAACTTGGTTTATGATATTGAATTAGGATTTTCTTTTGTAACATATTGTAGGAGATAGTGCAGTACGAGTATTAGTTACTAATTTACATACAATAGAAAACATTCGAAGAAGCATGTTGTACAATGAATGAAATTTAAGAGTATTTTTTGTTTTGATATGAAGCAATCATTCATAAATATTAATTATTTTTATTATTATTAATTTTATACACATGTTTAGTATTCTAGGTGGTTTTTCTGAACTTTTTATTTTTTATAACGAGGCTTGGAAAGTATCAAACTAATTAAGGAGTTACCAAAATATAAAAGAGTCCATGTCATTAAATAAATAAATAAATAAAAATAAAAAAATAAATAAAGACTCTAGCAATAGACTAGAGGAAAGGAGTTACAACAAGTTCACACACGCCAATTTTGGATTATTAATCCACTCGGTCCATATGGGAGCTAATATTCTAAAACTATGGACAATCCAAGAATGAGATAATACTTTTACACTATGTTCCTGCGTTTGATGAGGAATGAAAAGAAATAGTGCATAAAGAAGAGGAGAGGAAGAAGAGAGGAGGATAGAATACAATTGCATTTTATTGTGTTCCCAAGTTGAGAAGAAAATAAGAGAAGGCAACTCTTTTATGTTCCCGAACTAGGGAGAAAAGAAAAGACAATTAACAATTTACCCTTTATAACTAGATAAGTTTAATTCCGAATATCTTAATAAAACAAACACATAATTTTACCCCAACATCAACAACACAAAAATTAAAATAAGTTCAACTCATTCGAATCAAATAAACAAAACAAGTTCAACGTGTTCAACACCAAATAACTGGATAAAGAAACGTCTTATAGTTCTCAAGATGACCAAACATAATAAAATGCAAAAGTTCAAGCAAAAGAAACTTAAGCAAAAGACAATCAAATGTTTAAATCGAGCTCATTTCGTCAGTTGATCCCATCATTTTTTCAGTAAGTCTGCCCGCATGTTAAGAGGACAACCAAATAATAGTCACACTTTTTTTTGGGTTGTTCGCCAAGAAAATCAGTGCATTTGATATGACATCATCTCCCTAACGCAAAGGCTTCAATCCTCTATAGATTTCATCCCCATTTTACTCACATTGATAAGCTCTTCCTAATATAATGTTAGTTTCTTGTAAAACCAAATGACCTTCCTTTATTGCCACCACATGAACATTACTCATAATGTCCAAATTAGATTATTCTTCTTGTTTCCTTTTCTTACTTTTGGATTTTGTTGCATTTGAAGCTGTTAGCATTAGAAGTGTTGATCATTTATGTAATCAAAGAGAGATCTCAATGATCACCCCTTAGGGGGAGATTGTTAGCATTAGAAGTGTTGATCATTTATGTAATCAAAGAGAGATCTCAATGATCGCCCCTTAGGGGGAGATTGTTAGGAATAGAAGTGACGATCATTATTGAGTCGATAAGTATTGTAATAGGTTAACATGTAATAGTTAGTTAAAATGCTAGTCAATTATGTTAATGTAAAGCCTTAAAGGCTTGGCCCAACATGAGGTCCAAGAGAAGGCCCATGTGGCATATTTTAAGAATATATAAACCCTCCTAGGCTTGTTAGGAGGGTGTGAGAGTTCATAATATTCAAGCTTATTTCACATAGTTCTCTCCAACTCTCTCTACCTCTTTCTCTCTCTACATTCTATCTATCTCTCTCTAAGATTATATGTGTGTGAAGTGATAATATTGGGTCATAATAGAAGCATCCTCTGGTAAAAATGGCATGGGAGAATCAACATGAATTTCTTTAATTCTCATTTAATTAGTAGCTAGTAACTTGTTAATGTCTTCGATTGTTTCGATATCTATGGGTTCATTGTTGCTCGATTGGCCTTTTATCTTCTTGTCATTTTTCTCCTTTGCAGTTTGAAAAGCAACTCCCGATGCTGTATCTTTAGCAAAGAGTTGTGACAGCTCGTCATAGTTAGATATTGGTTTGGTCCTCCATTTAATTGCATCAGGATTAACCTAGTACAATGTAATTTTTTTTTCAAAGAAGATATCATATTATTATCAAGTATAAACAAGAAAAGTAATTATTTGAAGTACAATGAACCTGCACATGGTATGAAAATATGTATACTCAAATAGGTAAACATACCTTGGCAAGTTTTTCCCATACTTCTTCTTCTTCTGCTTCAATGAGTTGAGTCATGGAGTTCCAAGGAAAACCGATTAATTTAGAACCCCGAATCACATCATAACAATAAGCGAAATTTTCTTTTATAATTTTCAGATGGTTCTTTAGATGAGCTTTTGTAAAATCTAGTTTCAGCTTTGTTCTTAACTGATCAACCATGTTAGCATATGCTAGTGAGCTAAATGTTCACTTAGGCATGTTGCATTTATCTTTTATTGTAAGCATTATTTGAATGAATGCATCATCCATATCACTAGTCTAGCCAAACTGTTCCGTCTTCACTTTGGGTTCCTGGGTTGCCTTTTTGTCCATGACAACTATCGCATGATGAATCAAAAATAAACTTAACAATAATATATAAAGAGACTTGAATGTCTAATATAACTACTAGAATCATGAAAAACACGTATTACAAATAACAGAATTGATGTGTTAAATCTCGTCTTAAATTTATTATAGCCGACTTAACCTATATACTAACACTTACGGGCAGTGTACCCGGTTGATATTAGCTAGTTTGATAAGTACATGTTGCTCAAAAGGAGTAGATGAACTTAAATATTAACCTAGTGTCACAAGATAGGAAGAATGTGCTAGCCAAGTTAATCATACAATGTCTTATTGATCCCTTATAGTGCAATGATCTAATGACTTACGTCGGTGAAAGTGAAATGTAAACTAAGCCAGATGGTCACATATATTTAGTTCTATGAATATCAATCCCTAACCCTCAAGTAATTATGGGGCTAGCAATATCAATCACGCATTAAGTGGTATAAACTAATCTATACGATTTATCTATGGTAACCGAAGGTCATAGCCTTACTTACTCTCTCACAGTGGTTACCTCTAAGAGAGCGCTATATTAACTTACTTGTTTTAGTTATTCTCCGTCTTAGCTAGGGCTTGGTCCATCACTAGTCCTAATGGCGAAGCCGATAATAGTCATCATCGTTACCAACCCCTAATCACTATGATCAGAATCATAAATACAGGTTGTTAATTTAACAATCTATGATCTAAAAATAGAAATCAAATAATAAACAAGTAAACGAACATTTATTTGAGCGATAACCATATAAACTATCCAACGTAATTTCATTAAATCGAAATAAATGAATCAAATCAGTAAAGTATTCATAACTTGGCTAACAACTAGTGGTGTTAGCTCATAATCCCAGTAGCAAACACGAAAGAAATAACAAACAATAAACATTACGAAATCGATATGCAAACTGAAAGATTATTCTTTGTGTGGTGATACGGGAACTTCTTCTCTTGATTTTCTCACTTCCTTTCTGTTCTTCTGGTGTTGAAAAGCTCCTAGGGTCGTTTGGTGTTGCGAAAGTGTAGCCCTAAAACGTAACTAGGGCTTGTATTTATAGTTTTCTAGAGTAGGCTCAACGAATAGAGTATTCAGATATATTCGTGTGTCATTCTTCAATACGACGTATCACCAGAATTGGATCCTCCGTTTACCTTCAATTCCCGTCTTCTTTGGATTAGAAACAAGGGTTTCTAAACGGCGTATTTCCATATACCGAATACGCCATATTCTTCATACAATTGACTTGAGCTCTTTTGTTAAGAATTCTTATACAGTGTATCACCAGTGTTGGATACACCGTATTTTTCTGACTACGATTCTTCCTTGAAATCGTCAAAGTAATGTATATGGCGTATCACCAGATGTCGTATGCACCTACTCGACTTGTGCATTTCTTAAGTTTAAGCTACAAGTTTCGTCATTTTTCATGTCTTTTTCAATAATGCTCCATAATTAATGAGAATAACAAAGTTTCATCATTCTTCCTTGAAATCTTCTAAGTATTGGGTGTTCCTTCCTTCCCAATAAAGTAAAAGATTTTATTCCTCAAAAGTGAATTTTCTTGTTCCTGCCCAATAAAGTAGATTTCATTTGCACATCCCTCATTCGCACATTTGTTGATAAAAGTCAAACAGCACATGGACACGATTTGATAGTGATTGTACTTGCAAATGATTGGGGTTGTACTTTTTGTCTGGACATGTGTCAACAAATTAGTGGAGTCGCACATTCGCACATGACCATTTAGGGAAGAGGTGTTATTTTTGTACCTTTTGGTGACCACTACCCAACTTTTTGTATTATTTTGAGAATTTTTGTTTTGTGAGTTTTTCTGTTCTTATTTTAGTAATATGTTAAACGACTATCCGAGGAACCTTCAAAACCTGATTGGGGGCTGATACGGTCGATCTTAGAAACCATGCCGAGATATGTTTGAATGCGGTAGTCCATACAATCTATTGGATCATATGGAGATATCGTAATAGATCGAGTTTGCTATGATTTTAACCACCTCGGAAATATTTGCTAGTTTGTTAATACAATTTTCCTTTCAAAAAGAAAAAAAAAAGAAAGAAAGAGTGAACTTAGATGATTTTAATATATGTTGGAACAAGACAGACAGTTATTAATTTCAAATTTAAGGAATGTAGCTTTCGTTATTTTAACTGCGTTATTGTAACGCTCTATCTTATCGTTTGTAATTGTTTGTGCCTAGCTTCTCGCTAGTTTTTAATATACCGCCGTTACATTGTATCAAACTGCGGAATTGTATCAAACTGGGCGAACTAGCAAGAAGTATATGCTAGTGAATAGGAGTTGCAATTTACATTGATCAAATCAGAACTATAGCTGCATTGCATATATAGCTTGTATCCATGACCCATCAATGCAATTAAGATTAATGCTTTTACACTTGTTAATAATCCGTTTAAAAGGGAATAGCTTTGCATCGTCACTTAAGATATCCTTCGTAATTGGCTTTTTTGAGTTAAAATAAAATCACTGAGATCGTGCTAGCTAATAGCCACATTACAGTTTGATAACATCATCAAATACTTTGCTCTTCATCCAGCTATGTCTAGGATCATAGGCCATGTAGTATCATTTAGATGATTAAAGTATAGTAGCAGCCGATTAGAGATAATTAAAATGTTGTGCATATCAGCCTCAGTTTTGTCCAAATTTATGTTACTTCTTGTTCTAAGCTTGCCACGCCATGGCATAAGTTATAACGACACTAAAGATTAGAATGCAGAAAGTATATTAACTATATTTGATGATATGGCTTAGTATTCCATTAGTCCCACAAATGATGCAATGCCACCATTTCGCCAAAAGAAGGTTACTAACTCGAAGGTAAGCTACCAATGCTCAAACCAGAATTAAAGTGGAAGGCTACTGGGATTGTGTTAACGAGAGTCATCCAAAAAAAAGGAAATGATCAAGCTTAGTCACATAAAGGAAATGATCTAAATTTATCTATGGCGGGCATCCAATTATGCCAAGATTCAAATATGTTTGCAGACATGCGCTTTTCCTTAAGCCTTAAAATCAAATGCAGATGTTTCCAACTAAAAACTTATTCTTAACGATAGGATAACGATAGCCTTAAAATCAATGTTTAATATCAACATGTGGCGTTTGGCTAACGATAGGCTTCCCACAAGTTTCAATCTCGGCGCACGCGGCATTGATTGACATTCTGTTTTATGCCTTGTTGGTGTCGATACAATTGACACAACACAACAACTTTTTGTCGATTATGTTGTTGCGAAATCACTATGTGTATGGTTTCTAGCTGCAGGTGGGGGTTTAAGGATTACTCGAAGGATTTGGGCAACTTAATTGAATGGGGGGACTCGGTTGATCTTGCAGCTCCTATCAATACTTGTTTTGATACGGTGATGCAAATTAACGTCTGGCGCATATGCAAGTACCGGAACAGCGTATGTTTTTATTTCCAAACTTTCCCACAAAGACTCACTTAGAGAAGACATTAAAAATACATTCATATTTTTGGATAACAAATAGGAATACAAAATTATGTCTCAGTTGGCTTGATTGGACAAAATTGTTAGTATGTGATGACGTATAGTCCACACCGGGTCACGGACCCGATTAGTAAACAATACAAATACTTAAGCCCGCTACGCGCGGCCCAGCTTCATATCAGTTGGACTACCAACTGGATGGCTTCGGCCCATAAGGCCCAAGTCCAAAACGTATTTATGGAACGGATAAAGGGATATCTTCTAAACAAGGAAGATATTCACTAGCGATATCCGATATCGGCGGATACGCCGTAGAGTAAGGAACAAGTAACCTTATCGGTTACATGCCTATAAATAGAGGGAACCCTAACCCTCGCAAAGGTACGATTTACAAAGCGATCCTAACTCTTCTCACAACCCTAAAACTACGATTACTTACTCTCACGCCGGAGGATAATCGGGGGAGACAATCCCTCGATAAGCCTAACGGTGTTTGTTTCTTTCTTAGTGCGCAGGTCTCAAGCAATATCAAGCAATTGATACGAAGGAAGGAACCCAAACAAGGAACGCCCAACTTTTGTATCAACAAGTGGCGCCATCCGTGGGACCCAATCACTAAGACCTAGTATGACGAAACACAAGAACCAGCGGACTCCGCAGCCAGATAAGTCGCGGAACGATGCTGCAAGGAGGAATTACTCTGACATCCCTCTTAGGCAAAACACTGGGACAACCAGTGCGCCAAGTCAGCAGGAAGTGGAGGCCACCACGATACCTCCGTCCAGGGAGTTACCTGCTGTAATCACTACGGCAGCCCCAAACGGCGATGATCTCCAGCGCAACCTCTTCACTACCCCTCACCAAGCACCAGTCATTGTGGACAACACAGTGCTGAATGCGCCTGATAGGGGGAGGGTATTCACCGCATTGGAAGATACCCCCGCGCTGGAGGAAAACCCCCCTTCCTCGGACACAAGGTTGAAAGACCTCGTAGCTCAAAACTTTGAAACCTTGAGCATGCTCCTACAGGAAGAGGGGCGAAGGAGGTTACGAAGCCGACTGGACTTCGATGGGGACTCCTCACCGCGCCATGAAGAGCGCGATAATAACAGGAGGCGTACCAGTGCAAAGGCTAGGCTGGGTACACCATCAAACTCACAATACTCGGATGAACGAGTAGGTAGCGAGAGGCACACCAATGTCCATGCCAGACTAGGTGCTCGCAAAATACAAGACAGATTGGGGCGCCGACGCTCACCTAGCGAAGGATCTTCTAGAAGGATCCATGAAAGACTAGGTGATAGAGTGTCCCATGATGAGAGCTTCTCGAGTTCGGAGGAACAACGACGTAAACGTCGTAGAGGAAGCAGCCCTCCCACAGACAACTCCTCGGACAACGAGGATAGTGACACTGGACACTGGAAGTCCAAAGGGAGGCGTCGCAGGGACGATGATGACATATCCCGTCCTTGGCGTCGACAAACAGTCGACGCTTTTACAAAGCGCATAAGCAACTACTCTGACGATAGAAAGAGGCGCATGCCCCCCAATGTGAAAACATATGATGGGTCAGGTGATCCGGATGATCATCTAAAGGTCTTCGAAGCAGCAGCGCACATCGAAAGATGGCCACAACCCGTGTGGTGTCATATGTTCAACTCCACATTGGTAGGAAACGCACGGAACTGGTTCAACAAACTCAAACCGAGAAGCATAGACGGGTTTGAAGAGTTACGAAAAGCATTCCGTCTTAACTTCACGCAAAGAAGGAAGTGCGCAAAAGAACCAGTCGAGTTGGCTAGAGTAAAGCAGCGCCAAGGCGAGTCAATACCCGCCTATATGGAGCGCTTCAAAGATGAGTGAATGAACATTAAATCATGTCCTGAGATACTAAAAATTTCAGGGTTCATGAATGGTATCTACAACCGGGACCTTATCAAGAAACTAAACGATAAGACCCCTCAAACCTTTGATGAACTCATGAAGCGTACGAGGTCCTTTGTTCAAGGTGAAGCCGCAGCTGCGGATAACAGGGCAACATACCAGAATTATAAGCCGCAAGACCAGTCAAGGAAACAATCCAATGACCAGGGAAGCAATCCGAACAAAAACTATCGCAAAGAAGGAGGCGCAAGGGGAAACGACAAGTATACCCCATTAACCAAAACTCCACGAGAAATATTTGCGACAGAAGGAGCGAACTTCCCAAAACCTCCACCAATACGCACACCGGAAGCAAAGCGCATTGGAACGGGATACTGCGACTACCATGGGCAAAAAGGACACGCAACAAACGACTGCGTCCAACTAAAGCAACTAATTGAAAAATTAGTTAAGGAAGGCAGATTGGACCACCTAGTCAAAAACATCAAGGAAGGAAAGGACAAGAGAAGCGAAGACAAAAAGGACGCACCTAAAGACAAGGTGGATACAATCTATATGATCCAATCCTGGCAACGCAGTGTCAAGCAAAATGTGACACAAAAGTTCTCCACTCACAGAGAAATTTCCTTCCCCAAGTTAACTGCGGACAACGCAGTGGCAAAACCATTAACAATCGAAATACAAGCGGGAGGACACGTTATCCACCGCATGTACATCGATGGAGGAGCTTTAGCTGAAATAATGTACGAACATTGCTTCAAGAGGCTAAAACAAGAGATTCAAAACCAGCTAGTCCCAGCTGCGACATCTCTAACAGGTTTCACAGGGGAAAAGATATGGCCGATAGGACAACTACGCATGCTCCTAGAGGTCGGCAATGAAGAACACTCCACTAAAGCGTGGATGAACTTCATGATCATCAGATCTCCATCGCCATACAATGGCATCATCGGGAGAACAGGCATCTCAGCGCTCCGCGCAGTACCATCCACAGCGCATGGAATGCTAAAATTCCCAGTGGAAGGGGGAATTGTTACCCTCTACAATAATGCTTTACCCCCAGAAGAATGTAACACGGTTACATATGAAACAACACCTGCTAAAGAGTACGGCGCACCCAAAACACCAAACCTGAAGGTAGCGATCCACCCAGATTATCCTGAACAACAGGTGTCAATAGGAGGTTCACTATCAGAAAAAGGGAGAACTGCCGTGTGCGCACTCCTTCAGAAAAACCTAGATATCTTCGCGTGGGAACCAAAACACATGACTGGTGTACCCCGGTCCATCTCGGAACATAAGCTTCAGATCCGACAAGGATACCAACCAATAAGGCAGAAGAAGCGCGGTCAGGCTCCAGAACGCGCGAAGGCTATTTTGGAAGAAGTGCATAAACTCGTAGACGCGGGTATCATGCGAGAGGTATACTACCACGATTGGCTATCTAACCCAGTCATGGTAAAAAAGAGTGATGGCAGCTGGAGAATGTGCGTGGACTTCACGGATCTCAACAAAGCATGTCCACAGGACTGCTACCCGCTGCCTGAGATAGACTGGAAGGTGGAATCCTTGTGCGGGTATCCTTTTAAATGCTTCCTAGACGCATACAAAGGGTACCATCAGATCCAAATGGCCAAGGAGGACGAGGAGAAAACAGCCTTCCACACAAGTCAAGGCGTCTTTTCCTACACAAAAATGCCTTTCGGATTGAAGAATGCAGGAGCCACCTATCAACGCTTGGTAGATAACGCATTCGAAAAACAAGTAGGCACTAATCTAGAGGTATATGTTGACGATTTGGTCATAAAGAGCCACATAGAGGACGAAGTAGTGCGCGACATTGAAGAAACATTCAACACACTACGACGGATCAACATGAAACTAAACCCAAAAAAGTGCACCTTCGGCGCTACTGAAGGTATGTTCTTAGGGTACCTCATAGAACCTGACGGCATTAAGCCATGCCCTGAAAAGACAGAAGCGGTCATACAACTCCCTTCACCACGAACGCTTAAGGAAGTACAATCCTTAAACGGAAAACTGGCAGGCCTGAACAGATTCCTATCTAAGTCAGCGGACAAATCCTTACCCTTGTTTAAAACACTCAAGAAGTGTACAAAAAAGGGTGACTTTCGCTGGACTACCGAAGCGGAAGAAGCATTCCAACAACTCAAACAAACGATAGCAGCACTACCAAAGCTAGTAGCACCCCGACCAGGGGAAGAGTTGATAATGTACTTATCCGCCACACATGGAGCCGTGAGCGCGGTACTATTAACAGATAGGGATTCAGTGCAAACACCCGTTTACTTCGTAAGCAAGGCACTCAAGAAGACGGAGATTAACTACAGCTCGATGGAAAAATTGGTCCTAGCATTGGTATTCGCAGCCAAACGGTTGCGCAGATACTTCCAGGCACACCCAATCGTGGTCATCACAGACCAACCCATCAAACAGGTAATCTCCAAACCTGAAGCATCCGGCCGCCTACAGAAGTGGAGCGTACTATTGGGAGAATATAACATCTCCTACAGCCCGCGTACCGCAGTCAAGGGGCAAATACTCGCGGATTTCATCATCGAGAAACCAGAAAGCGAGGAGGCAACGCAAACATCAAAGGTGGAATTGCAAGAACCATGGATCCTGTTCACGGACGGGTCATCATGCGTAGATGGTTCAGGCGCAGGCCTCATCCTTACAAACCCAGAGGGAATGGAGTTCACGTATGCCCTACGCTTTGAATTCACCGCCACGAACAATGAGGTAGAATACGAGGCACTAATAGCTGGACTTCGAATAGCAATGCGAATGGGTGTACGTAACCTAGAAGCAAACGTCGATTCTCGTTTAGTAGCCAACCAAGTATCAGGGGAGTACGAAGCCAAGGAAGACAACATGATCCAATACCTTGAGAAGACAAAATCCTTGATCCAAGGATTCGACAGATTCACGATCAAGNAATACGAGGCACTAATAGCTGGACTTCGAATAGCAATGCGAATGGGTGTACGTAACCTAGAAGCAAACGTCGATTCTCGTTTAGTAGCCAACCAAGTATCAGGGGAGTACGAAGCCAAGGAAGACAACATGATCCAATACCTTGAGAAGACAAAATCCTTGATCCAAGGATTCGACAGATTCACGATCAAGCAAGTCCCAAGAGGAGAAAACAAGAAGGCAGACACACTGAGTAAAATTGCGTCCACAAGCTTCGCGCACTTGTCTAAACCGGTATTGGTAGAAATCCTGAAGGACAAGTCGATCTCCGAGATGGAAGTATCCACGGTCATAGAGGAAGACGGCCCTACGTGGATGACCCCCATTGTGGACTTCATTAAAAAAGGAAAACTACCCGAGGAGAAGAACGAGGCTCGACGAATACGCCGCACAGCACAACGGTTTGAACTTCGGGAAGGTATCCTATACAGGCGCTCGTTCCTACAACCATGGCTATGGTGTGTGGGACCCCTCCAAGCTAACTATGTACTCCGAGAGATCCACGCGGGTTCATGCAGCATGCACTCAGGACCACGTTCCATTGTGGCGCGCGCGTTAAGGTCAGGATATTACTGGCCCACTATGCACAGAGATGCAAGGGATTTAGTGCGCAAATGCAGCGATTGCCAAGTGCATAGGCCAATACCGCGCAAACCACAACATGAGCTAACACCCATAACATCACCATGGCCATTCTACAAGTGGGGGATAGACATTGCCGGGCCTTTCCCTGTTGCTGCGGGTGGAGTAAAATACCTCATCGTAGCAATCGACTACTTCACAAAGTGGATTGAGGCAAAGGCAGTCGCAACAATCACAGGTAACCAAGTCAAGCGATTCGTATGGGATAACATCGTATGTCGCTTCGGACTACCCGGGGAGATAATCTCAGACAATGGGAAACAGTTCGCAGATAATCCATTCAAAGATTGGTGCGAGCAACTGAACATAACGCAACACTTTGCATCGGTGACACACCCCCAAACCAATGGCCTGGTGGAGCGTGCGAACAGGAGTCTGGGCGAGGGAATCAAAATGCGCCTGGATAAACACAAAGGAAGGTGGGTAGAGGAATTATCCCATGTCCTTTGGGCACACCGTACAACCATTAAAGTTAGCAACGGGGACACCCCGTTCTCTTTAGTGTACGGTACAGAAGCCGTCATACCGGCTGAAATTGGAATGCCAACCATCCGTACAGCGGAGGTTAATACAGCTACCAACGATGACGAGCGGCGCATAGATCTAGACCTACTAGAAGAGCGACGTGAACGCGCAGCTATACGAGAGGAAAAGGCCAAGTCAAAAATGAAGGGATACTACGATGCCAAAGTGCGCAGTACTTCATTCAGACCAGGTGACTTTGTATACCGCGAAAACGACTCAAGCCGCATCGAAGACACAGGGAAGCTGGGACCCAAGTGGGAAGGACCCTACGAGGTCACAGAAGCACTTGGGAATGGTGCGTACAAGTTACGCGATAAGGATGGTCAAGAGCTACAACGAACATGGAATGTTCGCAACCTCAAGCGATGCTATCTTTAGACTAGGCTACGGCCCAACATGGACAAGCACTTTAGTACGTGCCCCAATAAAGATCCATGAAATATCATTGTTTTTTTTTATTTTCTTATCTAGATAAGTATGTTCTCTTTTTTAAACTTGCAAGTGTTCATAAAACGATCGCGGTTTCTAGCTAATCCCGCGACAAAAAAACTTCTTTACATTGTTATTTAAATACTGTTTATATTTCAATGTGTTGGTCACGATACCTTTAAGCCCACGCGGCGTGCATGCACTAAATAATACCCACGCTGGTAGAAAGGATGAGTTAACCTACTAATTAACTTGTTGAGTAAGAGGGTTGCAAACCCATCAACTTATAGATTACGTATCCTTGTTAAACACCTTGCGCTCAAGACGTTGACGCAAGCAACTTACGCACCTCACGATAGGCACGCGATAAGGCACACTGTGCGCGTTTAACAACTTAAGAAATCAAAACTCTTGATTCTTTAACTAAATACGACAAGTAACTCGCATAGACAACTATGATTTTTTAACTAAGTTATTAAAATCTCACGCAAGACTTAGGAAAAAAAATCCTAAAAAGTATCTTATAATCAAGCATGATATAACTTAGTCATTTCTCATAACGTCTTCACGAAAAGACGAATGCGCTAAACGCGAACAACGTGTTTGGAATAACATAAATGCTTGGGAAAGTATAACATACGCCAAGTATATGAACAAAAACTTCCTTCTTATATACACATAAGTTTGTACAAAGGAAAAAAAAAATAAGGTTACAAATACAAAGGCTAAATGCTCCAGGAGCGACTAAGGATGCTGGTGCTTTCACCCATGGTCTCTTCTTTAGAAGCTTTAAGTTGCTGCAAAATGGCCGCGTCCTTGGGATAAACGGTCGCCACAGAAACTGGAACACCATCACTCCTAGGCAGATGAGCAGCGCCTATGCCGCACATCACAGCTTTCCCTTTTACGCCTTTCTTCCTTGCGCACCTGGTAGCATG
>LBNU01016331.1:19996-31874 GCA_014162995.1 Artemisia annua | reverse complement strand
TTTGCTCTAGCCTGCGCTACCAGCTCAGATTGGTGCGCAGCGACGGAGGCCAGTTCCTCCATCACAGAGTCGAATGCCCGAAACTCTTGGCCAATAACCCTTGGAGACTGCGCTCCATCAACAAAGGGACTCTCCTTGGGAGCCCCCTCTCCATAGCAGCTGCTCCTCACTTGGGTCAGCAACTTCCACATGCGGCTTAGAACTCTCCCACCCGCACCAGGTGCGCTGCTGCTCCTCACATGTTGATCACTGCACCATAATAAAATGCAACCAGGTGTTAGTATATGGAAACAATTCAGATACGACAAACACCGAAAGCATATGCAAAATACTTACATGTGCGGGGGGGACAAGGGCAAACTCTTATCAGAATCAGAAGCCGTCACGGACTCCTTCAAGTCTCCTGAGCTCTCACTGCACCACAGATAGAAAAAGTTAGATAATAACTTCATAAAAAAAAAAGTTTGTACCGACTAAACAAACTTACCCAAAGGAGAAAGCTTCATATTCAGTCTCAGAACGCGGTCTCTTAGAAGACTCCGCACCATCACTATTACCATCAGCTGCCCTCTTACGTTTCAGCTCTACAACCTCCTCATCCGACTCATCTGAGTCAACACGGATGATATCCTCAGCTTGGGGGGGAGGCTGCGCTACAGTGGGCGCAGGCTGCGCTTCAGTCGCGACCGGCTGGGGTGGAGGCACCTGCTGTATAGGAACAACCATAGCAGGGGAACCCTCAGGTTCAGGGAGAACCAACTCCGTGACGCGCGTGCGCGTCGCCTCCAATATGGGGTCCTCCCCATCCCTCAGCGGACGCACCCCAACAGCAACCGACTTGGGATTTTCCATCTTTACGAGCCCGAACAAATCCATCTCTGCGCAAATAACAAGAATACGTTATATAAGATATGGACAAAGAAAAAGGCTTACGAGATAGAGAAGACAGGATGAGCACCAACCCAAACCATCCGCGGCTATAAACATGGGGACACAATCAGGCGGGTCGAAATAATTACGACTGATGCCCATGTGCACCAGGAATGCCTCAGGGTACGGCCTGATATAGAGGCGGTTCGCGTCAATAGTCCGCGCATGATCCAGGTTGTACCACGTGTCTAAAGGGCGCTCATCCTTCTCCAACGACATCTTGGTGCGGAAGGGAAAGTCAAATGGAAAGACAGCAGAGTCAATCCAAAAGAACTTTTCCCTCCAATGGGGAAGCTTGTCCACCTTCTTTGCAAAACATTGAAGCGCGCCTAAGCGCTTCGTGAAAGTTATCCACCCATTCAACCATGATATGCGATAGAACGCACGAAAAAGGTGGAGGGTGGGAGGAATCGCCAATAAACGGCAATTGACCTCGAAATTGGATATTTTCCCAGCGCCTAGGGGGTGCAACTGGGAAATAGGAATGCTATAATATACGAGGATATCCCTCAGGAATACGGTGATGGGCACGCGATGATTCGCCCATTCGAAAAATCGCGTGTATACACCCACCTTCCCTACGGGGTAGTCCTCTATGGTATCTTCTGGATCTGGCACCACCGGGTTCAGATCCAACGGAATATAGTAATCCGTGGAGAACTGTTGCAGTTCACCCGCGGTCATATTGGAGTGGCAATCTTCCAATTGAATAACCATTTTTAAGCGTGGGCGCAGGTTACCTTGGTTTAGAAAACTAGGGTTGCGGCGGAGTTCTTGGTATTTTTTGAGAGATACTTGCACTTTTCACTGTGAAAAACACGGTAAAAATGCAGTGGTACTTATATGTTTCTCACTCACCACCGATGACTGACACGTGGATTCCACTAACTCAGAATATGTGGCTGGGGTTTGAAACGGTACGAGACACGTGGATAGTGTTTCCGTTTCCCGAGGTGAGGGATTTAAACCTTTTCAACTAGATTCATTGAACTTCCCTTTTGGCGGCAAACGACTTGAATTCTTCCCGCGCACGAGTCGGGAATAATTTGGGCATTGTTAGTCTAGCATCCGCACTCTTTGTCGTGCGCACACTAGACTGGGGGGACATGATGACGTATAGTCCACACCGGGTCACGGACCCGATTAGTAAACAATACAAATACTTAAGCCCGCTACGCGCGGCCCAGCTTCATATCAGTTGGACTACCAACTGGATGGCTTCGGCCCATAAGGCCCAAGTCCAAAACGTATTTATGGAACGGATAAAGGGATATCTTGTAAACAAGGAAGATATTCACTAGCGATATCCGATATCGGTGGATACGCCGTAGAGTAAGGAAGAAGTAACCTTATCGGTTACATGCCTATAAATAGAGGGAACCCTAACCCTCGCAAAGGTACGATTTACAAAGCGATCCTAACTCTTCTCACAACCCTAAAACTACGATTACTTACTCTCACGCCGGAGGATAATCGGGGGAAACAATCCCTCGATAAGCCTAACGGTGTTTGTTTCTTTCTTAGTGCGCAGGTCTCAAGCAATATCAAGCAATTGATACGAAGGAAGGAACCCAAACAAGGAACGCCCAACTTTTGTATCAACAGTATGCATTTTTCTAATGAAAAGCTGTTCCAAGAAAAACACTTATACTTAACACATTAACCACAAGATCCAGATTCTAATTACAATACTATTCTTGTAAATGTTAATCGTGAATTTTTCTTATATACAATTTATTTATTTTAGTTATAAAAAGGAAGAATTTGAAGAAATATTTTAATATTACATTATGTTAACAAAATTTTTAAGGATCAGTACGTAATAGACTACTCCCTATTACACAACACATATTATATTTTAGAAAAATAAATAAACCATTTAATTACCGTATTACCCTTCAGAAAACCCCTAGATGAAATGGGCCTATATCAAAAAAAAAAAAAAAATTGTTGACCAAAACCCTAATGAAGCACAGATGGCATCATGGCACCACTTCCCTTTTGTCCAAACCATCCCTTCTGCCTCCATCTTATTCCATCTTTCTCATGGCGGAACCCACACCCACCAAGATCTACATTCCTAAAATTCAGTGAGGGTTCCATCTATTAATCTCTTGTATTTCCTTAAGTTAATTTTAATTTAGTACTTTCGCTAACCTCTTCCTTATGTTTTCTTGCTGTTTTGTTTAACTAATCAGCATCAAGGTTACTGGATTGGCATGTCGAGATAGGTGCATGTATACCTTTGATATCAACACTAGATCATTGTTCATTGCATTTCGATTGGAATCTCGAAGTTACCTAGAAGTATACTTCGATTGCTTTGAGAAGCTAACATTTTTTGAAAGTCAAATTATACGAGCTCCAAGTAAGAGCCAAATTTGTCTTTAGAGTAATTACGGGCTTCAGACATGTATTATTCTGTCCAAAAAATTATCATCGGAACACATGCTGATGATAATGAGCCTAATTACGTGATACCCGCACAAGTCAAGCTTCCTTTATAGCATGCTTGTGACATTTGATGAAGATAGTAAGTTTTGCACAAGTCAGACCCTGTAAATGGAGTCATGGTCTTTGTAATCAAAATATATAGATTTGTTGTATTTGGTCTTTGTAATATAGTTGAATCTTAGGCGATATATGTGTAAATATGACAAGTAATAAGAAAAAGTGTATACTGGATATTTTAGTTTTTAGATTACAATATTGGTTATAATGTATTTTTTGGATTAAAAAATACGTAAATTAATAATTTGAATATATATGGTGAATTTAATATTTGTGAATGATATATACGCAATTATATGTTTAGCTCGGATATATGCGNAATTTTTTTATATGTTTTCTCAATTCATTTTTTCATGCAGAAATATTCATATACACAATTGATATGAATTGTATCTCTGTTTATGAAATTGAAGGACGATGATGAAGAATCTGTGAGACTGTTGGCTCGTACATGTGGTCCTTTCTCGGCTTCTTTTAGGTCTTGTAATTCAGATCTTCATCCATGAGTACTTAAGAAGAATTGTGGATTCCGATCGATTTGGAGGTTTACTTAAACTGTGGTTTTGTTTTGTGTGTTTTTCTGTTCTTATTTTAGTAATATGTTGAATGACTATCCGAGGAACCTTTAAAATCTGATTGGGGGCTGATACGGTCGATCATAGAAACCATGCCAAGATATGTTTTGATTCAGTATTTCATACAATCTATTGGATCATATGGAGATATCCTGATAGATAGAATTTGCTGTGATTTTAACCACCTCGGAAATATTTGGTAGTTTGTTAATACAAAAAAAAAAAAAATGAACTTAATTAGATGATTTTAATATACGTTGGAACAGGAGAGAGTCATTAATTTCAAATTTAAGAATGTGGCTTTCGTTATTTTAACTGCAGAATTGTATCAAACTGAGCGAACTAGCAAGAACTATATACTAGTGGCAACAGGAGTTGCAATTTACATTGATCGATTCAGAACTGTAGCTGAATTGCAAATCTTAGCTTGTATACATGACCCATCAATGCAATTAATATTACTGCTTTTACACTTGTTAATAATCCGTTTAAAAGAGAATAGCTTTGCATCGTCACTTAAGATATCCTTCCTTGACTTTTTTGAGTTATAATAAAGCCACTGAGATCATGCTAGGCTGCTAGCTAATAGCCACATTACAGTTTGATAACATCATCAAATACTTTGCTCTTCATCCAGCTATGTCCAGGATTATAGGCCATGTAGTATCATTGAGATGATTAAAGTATAGTAGCAGCTGATTACAGATAATTAAAATGTTGTGCATATCAGCTTCAGTTATGNAAAAAGAGCTTCAGTTTTTTCCAAATTTATGTGACTTCTTGTTCTAAGATTGCCACGCCATGGCATAAGTTATAACGACACTAAAGATTAGAATCCAAAAAGTATATTTACTATATTTGATGTTATGGCTTAGTATTCCATTAGTCCCACAAATGATGCAATGCCACCATTTTGCCAAAAGAAGGTTACTAACTCGAAGGTAAGCTACCAATGCTCAAACAAGAAGTAAACTGGAAGGCTACGGGGATTGTGTTAACGAGAGTCATTCAAAAAAGGAAATTATCAAGCTTAGCTAACCGCCAAGATAGACTAGATCTAAATTTATCTATTGCAGGCGTCCAATTATGCCAAGATTCAAATATGTTTGCAGACATGCACTTTTCCTTAAGCCTTAAAATCAAATGGAGCTGTTTCCAACTAAAAACTTATTCTTAACGGTAGGATAATGATAGCCTTAAAATCAAATGGTTATATCAACATGTGGCGTTTGGCTAACGATAGGCTTCCCACAAGTTTCAATCTCGACGCACGCGGATTGATTGACATTCTGTTTTATGCCTTGTTTGTGTCGATACAATTGACACAACACAACTTTTTTTCGATTATGTTGTTGCGAAATCACTATGTGTATGGTTGCTAGCTGGTGGGGATTTAACTATTACTCGAAGGATTTGGTAACTTAATTGAATGGGGGGACTCGGTAGATCTTGCGGCTCCTATCAATACTTGTTTCGATACGGTGACGCAAACTAACCCCTAGCGCATATGGAAGTATCGGAACAGCGTATGTTTTTATTTCCAAATTTCCCCGCAAAGACACAC
Source organism: Artemisia annua (assembly GCA_014162995.1). Classification (NCBI taxonomy): domain Eukaryota; kingdom Viridiplantae; phylum Streptophyta; class Magnoliopsida; order Asterales; family Asteraceae; genus Artemisia; species Artemisia annua. Next base: position 26,294 of record LBNU01016331.1, on the reverse strand, counting down.
TTGGAGAAGACATTAAAAATACATTCATATTTTTGGATCACAAATAGGAATACAAACTTATGTCTCAGTTGGCTTGATTGGACAAAATTGTTAGTATGCATTTGTCTAATGAAAAGCTGTTCCAAGAAAAAACTTATACTTAACACATTAACCACAAGATCCAGATTCTAATTACAATACTCTTCTTGTAAATGCTAATCGTGAATTTTTCCTATATACAATTTATTTATTTTAGTTATAAAAAGGAAGAATTTGAAGAAATATTTTAATATTACATTATATTAATAAAATTTGTAAGGATCAGTACGTAATAGACTACTCCGTATTACACAACACTTATTGTATTTAGAAAAATAAATAAACCATTTAATTACCGTGTTACCCTTTAGAAAACCCCTAGATGAAATGGGCCTATATAAAAAAGAAAAAAAAAATTGTTGACCAAAACCCTAATCGAACACAAATGCCTCTATAAATAGTACTACTTTCTTTTTGTCCAAACCATCCCTTAGCCTCCATCTCATTCCAACTTTCTCATGGCGGCACCCACACCCACCAAGATCTTCGTTCCTAAAATTCAGTGAGAGTTCCTTCTATTAATCTCTCGCATTTCCTTATGTTAATTTTAATTTAGTACTTTTGCTAATCTATTTCTTATGTTTTCTTGCTGTTTTGTTTAACTAATCAGCATCAAGGTTACTGGATTGGCATGTCGAGATAGGTGTCTCTATACATTTGATATCAACACTCGATCATTGTTCATAGCATTTCGATTGGAATCTCAAACTTACCTAGGTAGCAGGTATACTTCAACTGCTTTGAGAAGCTATTATCATATTGAAAATCAAGATGCTCGTAATTCCGGTGTCTGATATTTTTTGAAAGTCCAATTATACGAGCTCCAAGGAAGAGCTAAATATATCTTGACTAAGTTTTCTTNTTTTTTTTTTTTAAATTTTTATTTATTTATTTATTTGACTAAGTTATTGGGCTTCACACAAGTAACCCGACACATTTTCTTTTAAATTGTTTGCACGATTTATATTTTCAAATACAAATATTTGCAGAATGAGAGACGGGTGTTGGATTTTAGCGACTATGTGAGTCCCAAGAAGGGGGAACAGAATGCACGACATTCAAGTGCTGAAAGTTACTCAAGCCCATCTTCCTACCTATTAGGCTCTTGTCGGTTGTTCTGCAGATTAGAACTGAGATTATACATTCCGCTTTTGTATTTTCTACCCAGTTTTGTTATCCAATATCTAAATACGATATTCTTAACATACGGATTTTTCTATCATTATCATAGACTAGCAGGGTACCGAAAAATATCTCAGTCCAACCCAGTTTACGCGTTTTTACCGGTTCTGACTAGTCTTCATTTCGTTTTTGAGCGGCTTTAATTGGCTAGCATTCCCGATTTTGGTTGAACCCGTTGGTCCGGTTTTCAAAATCATATGTACCATCAACTTGTTAGCATATAAATTGTATAAAGCTTTGTATGTTTTATTAGTTTGTGCAATGTGTATAATAACATGTATTTTTCATTTTAGAGGTGTTTTAAAAATAACTTCAATTAGTGTGTTGAATTAGTTTATGCTTGTACCATAGATTTGTGTTTACTTGATTTGTACAAAAAGCTCTATAGGTTGTATATTTTAATTTTAAGTTTTTGAGTGCTTTTAATGTTGTATCCTTTAATTTTTAGATTTTGAAATGTGTGTTTAATTGGTCTGTACTAAAAGTTCTATAGTTTTAAGTTTTTTTAGGAGAGGGTGATCTCTCCATTATATATAGTATAGTTATTACATTTTGTCATATTGGTGCTATACTGCTATACCTTATAATTTATATTGTAATTAATGTTTATACCTTATAATTTATATAGTAATTAATGTTGAATTTGAAATTGTACTCCCTCCATCCCAAATTAATAGTTAACGTTTCCTATTTTGTACATCCCAATTTAATTGTCCACTGCTAAAAATAGATAAAAAAGTTTGATCGACTTTATCATATTACCCTTGGTTGAAATTAATATTACAAACTAAAAGACAAAAAACACACACATTAACAAAAATGCATATATTACTGCTTTGATTTTTGTAAAAGCCAATAAAAGACAGTTTTACCCTTTGACTATTAATTAATGATTTCATTTAACTTTGTAAATAATAACTTTGATTAAGAGTAGTAAGGTAAACTTAAACTATTTCCATTTCTATATTTAGTTGTGGACAATTATTTTGGAACAAACAAAATAGGAAAGGTGAACAATAATATTGGGATGGGTGGAGTAATTAATTAGTTAAGCGTAAAACTATCATTCTGCAAAAAGTAAGAGAGAAACAATAATAATTATGTTTTTCTTAAACTGTGTATTTTTTTGTCTGTGGACAATTATTTTGGGAAGGGAGGAGTATTATAAAGATATAACATTTGCTGTGGCTCTTTGTCTATAGGGCTTTTAAGCCCATTTTTCGTTTGGGTGGCCATACCCGGAAATCTTTGTTTTGTACCCGGCCGGATCGAATAGGTAACTTCCCACCTTCCTCTCTCATGTCTTCTATGGTCCGACTTATGTTCGGACTTTATTTTGGCCAAACAAAAACCGTCCGACTGATATATACCCGATCCAAAAACCTCGCATTTATTGCCTCGATAGTGATTTTGTGAGGACGGATACATCAGAATCTACAGTGCTCTAAGTTTAGTGTGTTAAAAGTACAGAGATTGATTATTTTATTGATGATTGTAGTTGTAACAATGCCATCTGTGATCATCTACAGAAAGGCCTTTTTTTAGCCACAAATTTCTTATTTTTCTTATGTTATATTCTAGAATTTAGGGTTAGGTAGATTATTGTGATTATCTTCATCTGCATTGTTTACAAAAATTTCCGTTCGTACTAGGTTTGTGATATTTATAATGATGTTGTTAAGTTTCTTCATATTAGATTTGGATGTCTACTAGCTGTACTTTTATAGCTCATGATTCACAAAAAAAAATGTTGTTATACTTTTAGGCCAATTGATCATTGGGGATCTTTTCTTAAAGAATCGTTCCACTACGATTGTTTTACTGATGAATTTCTTGATTTCATTCACCTTGGTCTGGCACATGAGGCATCCTAATCCCGTTAAGGACATTTATATATACATTGGATAAATCCAAGTATACACCTACGTCATCAATAATCGATTCATGAGACGAATCTCCTTGATAGGATTTCCGGCACCTACGTGTTTGGATATCGAGAGCATTTGCAGTATAGTGTACTAACACTTTTCAAATCTTCACACAGGCCATTCTCGAATTCGATGCCACAAGCACGCTTACAACAATCCAGGTGAGCCGTTGGAGTACACCGAAGTATCACTCCACGACTGTAGACCTTTTGAGACATAAGTAACCACCATGAACACTAAGCTTAATCCATATAGAATTAACGAAGTGACCTGCTTTCATTGATGTTTGATGTTGACGCTGGCAGGGTTTCCATTCAATCATGGAAGATCACAAGTGTGATTCTACCATGAATGTTCTACTAAGATCTGCGAAGGTCTCTCAGCACAACTTGTGTTCTTAACAAGTGTATATTGAAATGTGTCCTACAAGATTTTATTTATGAATCTCATTTGGGTCTAGACTCAATAAGTCGCCAGGGGAGGAGGCAATGTATGGAGCTTGTGGTACAAGGTTATGAAACTCAATTATATGTGTATGTATGGGTGACCAAGTCAAACAATAAAATACATGGTCAACAAAGGGCATGTTTCCATAACCATTTTTACATATAATTGACTAATACTAAACTTAAGTTTGACTATTTTGATTGACTTTCTGCTTCAAACGTTTGACTAACCAATTAAAATAAGTATTTCTAACATTTAAGAGTCTCAGTCAAACTATCACAACGTCATTTTTGTAATAAAATACTTAAAAATAGATTTTGTGGTTTTATAGAAAGTTGGTCCATGATACACACACGATATATATATAGTATATATATAGTATAGTAGTATATCTACGAGGATAGCACCGGTAAATATGTATCCCCGGGTCGTATTTCCCAACGAAGGCTTAAATGGAGCTCGTTGGTTCGTGATCGTGAGTCGTGAAGTGAAGAACCTTAAGCTACAATTACGCTACGAATAATAAAAATGCACAAATAAGGAAGCACGTAAGCCTAACACGTAATTAAAACCTAAAAACGCAACTAAAATGTAAAATAAACGTAAACGCACAAAATAAAAAGTGAATTTAAGGCATTAATGATCCTACGGGTGTAAAAATGATTTTTCTACATTCTAAATGACAAAAGAAAATTTTAGAAAAAAGAAAAATATTATTTTGGCTTTTTTATTTAATTATTATTAATTAAAAACTATTTTAAAATACTTAAATTATACTAAAATATTATTTAATATAAAATAAAGCTAGAAAAATAAAAATTTAATTTTTAAAATTCTAAAATAACCTAATAAAAATATTAAAACAGAAAAATATTTTATTTTTATTTTTTTATGAATTATTATTAATTAAAAAGGATTTAAAAATACTTTAAAACTAGTTTTAATTAAAATAAATACTAAATGACTTAGGAAAATTATGAAATTTTTCAGGGAAATCTAAAATATTATAAAAAACCTAGGAAAAATAAAATTTCTTAAAAACTAACCCTAATAAGCACTTTTGGGCAAATAAGCAGTTGCAATAAGGACTTATTATTAAGCAATTTGTGACAAATAAGCACCAAACTTTTAGTTCAGCTTCAATACACCACAATAAGCACAATGCAACTTTTAGGACACTAAAAGTACTGAGAATAAGCTTAATAAGCACTAATGACAGATTTCACAATGAGATAGATAAGGCAGCTAACAGTCCTACTTTAAGGCTCAATTATAAGCACTAAATAAGCAGTTAAGTAAAACCTAAAGGGGGCAAATGAAAGACTACCTAAGATACTTCACTAAAAACCTAAAAGCCCTAATTTGTTTAACCTAATTGAAACCTAATTTTACCTAAGAACAGATGTCAAAAACCACTATGCTACTAAATAACAGAGTTGGGACATGTTTGTGGATCCAATTTAAGCTACCTAATGTTGTTGGATTTGCTTGAACTTGAACTTATGTGATCTATTCTAGGTAAACTAACCTCAAGAACAGTTTCAAGCCTAATCAAAGCCTAATGATCCTCTAATTTCACCTTAGAACAGACCCTGTTGGGACAGTATTCTCCCTAGGTTTGACTTTTTGAGTGCATACTTAAGTTGACTTAGTTGAATTTCTTTTGATCTAGTATGACCCTAAATGTTATCTTAAGCTAGTTTGTGACTTGATTAGGCTTAATGCATACCACCTCTAACAGATAGTAAGATAACAGGTTCTCAATTTCACTTATACTAACAGTTATGAGAGTTAAAATGAAGTTTTGACTTTTTACTAATGGAACTATATATTTTATGCTTGTTTTATCCTACCTTTACCTATAGGAATCTAATGTTGCAGAAAACACCTAACACAAACAACTAGATCACACTAATCTCAGTTTATCCAAACACCCTCTTAAGGCTACTTTTACACTACAAATCAGTTACCTAGGCTGCTACTAGCTGAACTAATGATGCAATCTTACTAAGTTACTGATATGTAAGCTATTTAAACCTTATAAACCTACAAGCAACAAGCAGAAATGAAAATGACAGATTAAGCTAAGAAGGCAGATAAGCATAAAATGGAACTTACTTAATACCCCCCACTTATATGGAGGTGATAACGCGGGATTGCTACCACGCAACAGGTTTTACCTCTCAAGGGATCTTGAGAGGCTTGCAATCCTACCAGGCAGTGTACCTGGTTAGTGTAGTATAGTGTATTGGTAAGTACGGGGGATTGATCGTTCTCTCACAGGGACTAGTGTTCGTTAGGATAGAAAAACTACTCTAATAGGTCTAAAGGTGAAGGAAGATTATTTTTGTATTTTTTATATTTTATGGAAAGCAAGTAAAATCTCGGGTTTTGGAGGAGAGGGCGGAATTAGTTGCTAGTCAACTAACCCAAAAACTACTATTGCAATAAAATAAAATAACAAGAAAATAAAATGTTGTGAAAACTTATATAGAGACAAATGTGTTTACTTAGACTTCCTTACTCCCTAACTATATTTTACCGGTTAATTGGTGTATGTATTACTTGTGTGGATGACGGGTGTATTCCTTAACAATTCATGGGGTGGCATACATATCTCCCCAATTCTATGAGCTCTTATCTCCTCCTACAACCATGCGTAA
>LBNU01016331.1:7590-19831 GCA_014162995.1 Artemisia annua | reverse complement strand
ACCATGGTTTAATCGAAAGACATAGCATAATAGATATAATTAACCAACCACATTAGACATATTGATTAATTTGTAAGTGAGGACTTAATCTTTAATTGAACATGAAGGATTCAAGGGTGAAAAACCGCTTGAAAAATACAGCTAAAATCGTTCCTTAGGGTTTAATCCAAAAAGTTCCACACTAATGAATGAAAATTAGGAAAATATATATAGATTTTACATTCTGACGGCGTCAGGTTATAGAGTCTGACGCCGTCAGCTCGCCGTCATTAGGGTTCTCGGACGGCCTAGATTTACTTCTGACGCCGCCACCCTTTAAATTCTTCTAGGCCGTCACTCTTTAGCTTATAACCTGACGGCCTACATTCTTTAACACCTAACGCCGTCAGGTGAAAACATCTTGTTTTCTTCATAGGACGTCTAGTGTAATCTGACTTTACTCTTTTGTCAATGTTGGCTGACGGCGTCACCTTGTGACTCTGACGCCGTCAGGTAGGAATTCAGCTTCTTTTGAGACTTTGTCGTTTTCTTCACTTTTATGCTCCAAAAACGTCCAAATATGCATGTTTTCCAGAATTCTTCTCAAAAGTACCTAAAATGACAAAAGGAACGATTTAGGGAAATATTTGATCATATTTACTCGAATTAGGGCTTAAATGACCCCTTAAAACGGGTACACTTTTCGTCTCATCAGGAGGGTTTTCCACAGTGGCCAATCTCTTGATAGGCCAAGAACTTCCAAGCTCTTCTTGACTTATCACTCCTTCTCAATAAGCTGTGGCTTATTGTTTTTGTTTTGTTTTTTTGTTTTTTTATATATATATAAAATTGAACAAAGGCAGAAACAAACTTATGAAAACTTGCAAATAAGCTTAAAGTATCTTAATAATGCAGAAAAATAAGAGCTTTATAATAAATAAGTGCTTAAATGAGGAAAAGCTATAAAACGGATTAAGAAGTAAAGAGCAGTAGAAACTTTAAATTTTATTAAACTTAAAAGGGATAATACAATGAAAGCAGTACAAGGAAAACAGAAATTACATGAAAGGTTTTTTCTAAAATCCTACACGATACAACAATGAACAGGGGACCCTATTTATAGCCATCCAAAGGCGGTTTGATTGGTACCAGAATCTTCAAGAGACCTTAAATTATCCATTTCATCAATTCCCACCGACTTAACATCCTCTCGATCCTTCTCTAAATTTCTAGACCCTCGGATTCTTCTGCTCCCTTATCCATGGATTGCCAGCGTGGCTTCTCTGAGGTGCCAGGAACATCTAGAAGAGATTAATTGTACAATTATGCCCTTATATGCTGTCAATTTGGCCGTGGTTATACTAGGGTTCATGGGATAATTTTTCTGGGTAAATTGGGGGTAAAAGAAGTGGCGGGTTATATTTTTTTATCTTTATTTGACCGGGTATTAATAGCTTTGGTGGATCGGGTTTATTATAAAGGGCTTGTGGGGTTTGGGCCCGGTGGGTAAGGTTAATGGGAGGGATTGGGTTTGTTTGTTTATTTTGGGTTTAAGTGTGTACAAGGGTAATGGGTTTATGTATTTAAGGGTTATTAGTAGTATTAAGAGGTTAAAAGGACAAGGACCAATTATGTAGTTTCTGAATTTCAAGGGGCCAAAGCTGCCATCTTTCATAGATATTATCTAAGGGCCATTGATGTTATTCTTTAATTCTTGAGGGACCTGAGTTGTCATTTCTTCAAAAATATCTTGAGGGACCAAAATTGACAAGTCTTGAAAGTTCAGGGACCATTCTTGTAAATCGGCTCAAATTTCTTCTATGGGTCTTTCTTGACAATTCCTGAATTTCTAGGGACTTGTTTTGACTTCTTGAGCTTCTTTTTGACTATTTATGCTTCCCGGTTACGGCCTTTGACTAATTCCAAATCTCGTGCTCGTTTTTGTGGTTTTTAGCTTGGTTTTTGTCTGTTTCTCATATTTTATTACCTGCATGTTCAAAAACACAAAAACATGGATATTTGGCATTTATGGTCAGGTTTTTGGTCTTTTTGGTCATAATTTGGTCAAGAAAAGGTATGTGTTTAAGCACATACCAGTCCAAATTAAGACCCCTACTTGCTTGATTTTAAATTATAATCAAGGAGAAGTCTAATGATACATTAGGGGTGAAACTTGAACACTTTTTATTAGAGGAAAGTATCGACGGGCTAGAAAATACAATAAAATTACAATGAGCAATTACCACATCTTATAGCTACTACACCACCAGTTTAGAATTTAGAATAGTAAAAAATACATAGAAATGAAGAATGAGTTAAGAATCGAACTTGGGCTGCCTTCTTAAAAGGATGTGTAGTTTACCAACTCTCACACCATCTCAGGTTTCTTTTTATTAGCTAATCCATAAGAATGACATTTCTTGAATAGGATTGTCGTTGAAGATCTTCGAGATTACATTCTTGTGGCATTTAAGACCCGTTCATTTATGCATTTCCAAATTTGACTAATTAAGTACTGTTTTTTACTACAACGTCTAGAAAACGTGATTTACCCGTCACCAACAAGTTGAAGGTCAGCCAGCCGATTACAAGAGAATGTTGTACAAACCAACTCCCATTTTTTTTCTAAGTTCACATGACTCTTGTTTTACACTGGTACAAAAAGTTGTATCGGTCACGCCAAAAATGTGTGACGATATGCATATAGTCACACACGTTTTTTTCGTTGTGTGTCACTAAAGGTCCCGCCACCGTAGGTGGCATATGGTCACATTGTTGAGTTCGTGGCCTTTTCCATCAAAAAAGAGTGACCAAAACCTCAATATGTGTGACAAATTATGCACAAGTTTTGTTGGATTAATCAGTATGTGTGACCGTAAATACTTTATAGTCACACGTATATTTTTTGAGAGTAACTATTATTCGTCCTTTGGCTACATAAATATATAATATATGTGACATTTGAGATGATTTATTCAAGTAAATGTGTATTTTGTGTGACTATTTCCGTTCTATGGCCACATGAATATTTAATAAATGTGACGTTTGTGATGATTTAGTCACACAACGGGTGTTTTTTTTTGAAGTTAGTCACATATAATTAAGCAAAAAGTGGCTAAAAGTGTTAATAAGTGTGACCATATGCTGTTTAAAATAAAGAAATGTGTATTTTGTGTGACTATTGTTCATCCAATGGTCACATGAATTTTTAGTTTGTGTGGCCTTTTGTAATAGTTAGTCACACACAATTAAGCAAAAAGTGACCAAAAATGTTAATAAGTGTGACCATATGATGTTTAAGGTGAAGAAATGTATATTGTGTGTGACTATTGATCATCCAATTGCCACATGAATTTTTTTTGTGTGGCCTTTTTTAATATTTAGTCACACAACGAATTAAGCAAACAGTGACCAAAAGTATTAATAAGTGTGACTATATGCATCTTTTAGTCACTTTTAAGAAATCAATATATATCAAAAGAAATTCAAATATATATTAAAACAAATTCAAATACAATAAAATTGGAATGTATATAACTGAACCACTAATACATATCATATAAGCAGTACTAACTATATGAACCAACAGTACTAACTTATAAGTAACAGTTGTAACTAATACACTAGCAGTACTAAATGAGATGCATCCTTTCCATTTGGTTGAGTAGTTCTTGATCCATAGAGTTATTTCCACTCTTTCTTTTGTCTCAGCGAACTCAATCTCGAGCTGTTGTAGTGTGAGATGAAGCCTCTCCATCTCGACAAACTGACCATTAATCAACACTCATTAAAACTGAAAATATTTACTTAAAATCATCTGAAACTGTACATACTGCAGTAATTCTAAATAGTGTCACTGATGTTCTTGATAAATCACGCAAATATATTTCAAGAAAGGTATCGAAAACAATAGATTCATAGCTTCAAGACGTTCATAAATAAATTCAGGGAAAAGAAAGAGGACTAGCCCAATACCTCTAGGTGAACAGAACTCACGGGCACACTTATCACATTTCTGCATCTGAGACTTCATTGGAGTGAGTAGATGCCAAATAGTGAGATCTGCACATAGAGAAGGCACAACAATATGTGTTAATGTTGTTTTAAACAATCCTCGCAACTGCAAGGAGCCGAACCCAGGTTGCAAAGTAAAATTCATACTTTAATTGTAGACATGATCATGCTTACGTTTATAACCGAAGTGTTATCACGTGTTGCTAACTTATAATAGCATACAAACACACATGATGTTTGAACTATTATCATTTTTGGATGACAAATATACTTTTAGTACCTGGCTGATCAAATCTATGAAGTAATTGTACCCACTGTGTAGGGCTGTCCTCAGTCGAGAATGAAAATAAAGGCTGTTTCCCGACAGCTTGCCTGAGAAAAGTATCTAAAGAATCATTTCCCTCCTCTGAGTTCATTGCATCTGGCGTATTGGAGCCCAAGAGTTTTGTGACAGGAATCTATGCTAACAAAAACTCTTCACCACACCGAGACTGCACAAAATGATTACAAGGACAGAGTACATGAGCAACGGCAGTCATGAATGCACTTAAACAGAAATATTAATCAAACATTAATATTATAAACGTAATGCAATAAGTCATTTTGAGAACATCAATACCTTGTAAACTAACAGCTACACTGTCACCAGCTCTTGCAATGGTACATGGCAGAGAATCACGTTCTAATGAACGCACTGTTGCAATGTCTCCTAAAGGCAGAACGAGAACCTACAATAAAACCATAGATAAATAGCAATGTTAATTAGAACTAGAAAATATGGCAAGCCTTTCAGCAAGTAAAAAATTATTGATAATTTTTTTGTTCGTTTTGTGAGGCCAGTTGCCTAGAAAGGTGTAACCTTTTAAATTCAAATTCTGTCCAAGTAACATATATTTTCTCGCCCTATATGGCAGAGACTTCAAACAAAGATTTGTTATAATGTAACAAACTTAAAAAGGGAAAATCAATTTTTGGTTATCCTAAGAAGAAGTTGGTTAAGTTTTTATGCAAAGTAACCCATAAGTTGTTTCTCAGTTTTCAGCAAAAGTTCAATGAATGCAACGTGTCAAAAGGCCATTATATATATAGTAGTTGTACCTTGCTTCCATTACGAAGAGCCCCATCGTCTAACTTCCCACATATTGGCATTAGTAGAGGCTTGGAGTATTCTCTAGCAGGAGGTTGAAGAGCATCTATAGCCTCCAACAGATTAGGCCCCTTGTACCTATAGTATAACAACCAAAAAATTGATTTACTCAGAAACTAGCCATGTTACAATAACAAGTACTGATACAATAAGGATCTAAAAATGAGTCGGTCATGAATACTGAGTTCAGGATTTCAATCAAGATTCATGAGTTGACGTACTAACACTTATTAGACATGTAAAAGTCACAATACTCTCAATAACAATAATAATGAAAACAGTCTGACCCGTTTTCACTGAAATCCCAGTCTGACCTGTTTCCAGCAAAATCAAAACGAAATGCAGTGATCCCTTCCTTTTCTAGTGCATAAGCAAGGCTCGTTATAGTACTGCTTTCCTACATGCATACAAAATCAAGAAAAAAGTTATCGTTATTTGTATCACAACTCTAAATAAAAGCAGTACTCTTTAGTAAACAAAAACACCCCTTTAGTAAACAACAGGCCTTTGATTAGGTAGGTATCATCACATTTACTCACCAGTACTCTTTGGTCCATTAGGGGTCTCTGCAAAATACAACTAGTCATAATTACCGACGCGTTATACAACACCAATATAATCACCTAAACAAGACACTTTTTTCGGGGTGTGAAATAAAAAAGTAAGCACCTTCTCTTCTAAATTGATCATTCTGTCGAACATATGCTAAATGGCATCTCTGCTAGTTGGGTTCCATGAATCCTGAGAAGATTATTACACATAAAGTCAGAATTATTACTCATAGTATCCAGTTAACAATTGTGAAGTACCTACCTAATGGATGCAACACAAATCATTTCATCACCTCTCTCCAGCATAGCTGTAAAGAAGCCACTATACTTTAATCGGCTAGAGTTTGATCTGCAAAAAGATATCATCATCCACTAGTTACTAAGTGACAAAGGCCTTCATTACAATGAACACCACAAATAAATGTCTTCCACATTCACGTGAAACTCATAAAAAGGTAAACCATACCAACAAATTGACTATAAAAAACCATCTGGGCCAAAACCGAAATCTTAATTTGTTTACCTATACATCTAATTTTCGAGTTTTTAATCAGCAAAGTAATATTCACGAGCATTCAACATCCTACTTACAATGCAGCTAATCTACATCACTTAATCTAGTAAAATTCACAAAAATTCATACCTCGAAATCGCTTTGATGCGCGCCAGGCACCTCAAGTGCCTCGACGCCAAACGAATCAATCCGCGGACCAGTCCGAATGAGCTTCTGATACAAACTATCCTCCTCTTTATAATCATTATTGACGGTTATGAAATCATCATCGTCATCATCATGCTCATCATCATCGTCGTCGAAATCGATATCGGAATTATCATCGTCTTGAAAGACCCAGCGATGTGAGTCAATTGAATCCATTGAACTTAATCGTTCACCGTTATTACGCTTAGTGCTGCGTGTACTGCTGCCGTGATCTGATGATGATAATATCCCGTCTTCTGCCATTTTTGTTTGTTTGTGTGATTGATTATTAGTGATTGTGATTCATTTGTGAAATTGAAATGAAAATGAAACCCTAGATTTTGATTTTGAATAGAAGTGTGTGTGAGATTTGTGAAAATTAGAGACTGATTTGATTTTGAAAATGAAACCCTAGATAGAAGAAGACCGGATATAGTTTAAGTGTAAATGATATTTGGGTAGGTGAACGAAATATTTTGGAAGGAGGGCAATTTGATTTTGAGGAAAAATTTAGGCTATTTTGAAGAAAAATTTAGGCGGGCTTGTGAAAAGTTGAGAGGGAATTTTATTTTTTTTGGAAAAACTAAGTGCAGCACATGTAAAATATTACTTACCAACTTGACTATATGATTTAGTCATTTTTAAATAATGTGTGACAAACTTAACTATATGATTTAGTCACTTTTAAATAATGTGTGACAAACTTGACTATATAATTTAGCCACATACACAATTACTTCATTTGACCATATATGGATTTTGGTCACACTGTTCAATTGTGTGACATATATTTGTCACATACATATATATATAATGTGACTAATATTTCAAACTTATTTGTATCAGTCACACGTCCCAAATTATATATGACTAAATAATCAAAAAAAAATTTACAAGATACCTCTAGTCACGAAAATATTCGAATGTGTGACTGTAGCCTCAGTTGGAAAGACGAAATGGTCACACAAGTCGGATCAAGTGTGACTGTTTATTTTATTCTGGTACATTTAGTCACATAAAAAAGTTACTGTGTGGCCGTTCGAAAAACAGCATGTGTGACCATATCCCATTTTTGTACTAGTGTTAAGCACGTCACCCATAACATTAATGAATAACGCTACTACAGAGTATTATCTAAAAAGCATCTAAATGATGAGATATTTTTGACATCGCGCGATGGTCCAATTACACAACCTAAGCTATCTAGCTACCGCTCAACTTAGTGCGTTAGAAACAGGGGCTGACCTAGGCACATTTAGGTGGTGCCCGGGAACCACCTTGAAAAAAATTCTTTTGCAAGCGATGTAGTAATACTTTTAGGAACCACCTTGAGAATAAACAAGGAACTACCTTAGAATCTTGGGTCTAATAAATAAAAGAAGAAAAATGGAAAAACAAAAATGGAATATCTTGCGGAGATGAAGAAGATGACTAGTAACAAGTAGGGCTGAGCATATTGGACTGAAAACCGAACCGAACCGGAAAACCAAGCCGAACCAGATCGAACCAAACCAAACCGAACTGACCATATTCGGTTCGGTTTCGGTTCTATATACTAACAGTTTTCGGTTTCGGTTCAGTTTGACCCAAAACCAAGAAAAAACATACCTAAACCATATAAACCGAACTAAACGGACAGAACCGACACAAAACCAAACCCAACCGACTATATTCGGTTAGGTTTCGGTTCTATATACTAATAGTTTTCGGTTTCGGTTCTGTTTGGTTTTGGACTGATGCTCAGCCCTAAATAGGAGTCTCGTTGAAGATCTTCGAGATTACAGTAAACAAGATGCAGTACACGTCATTTGAGTTAAATTCTTTATGGGGGATAAAAACCAAAAATTGTTACAATTAGTTTACTTTTGACCTGCACCTATATAGTAATTTTTTAATATCTAAATAATATAACAACTTTTAGAAGTTAAAGTTTCTGTGCTTACATTTTGGTAAATAAGAAATTTTTATCTATATTAGAATTAAGATTGTATTTCATTCTTTTAATTACCGTGTCTTGTTTTAGTTCATACATTTGTGTCTTGTTTTAATTACTGTGTTATATTGTACCCGACAAAATAATATATCCCGACCCGTTGACCATTTGACTTTTTAGCCCGTTAATTTTATCGTCTCAGCTAAGTGAGGGAATCATCTTAGATTTGCTTCTAGGTCTGCCACTGATTCCATTGTGACTGAAAATTCAATTCCTTCTCGACCCCATAATTCACTACTTATTATGAATACGCCATTACCATGATAGATGAAATATACAGTAACAGGTTCTTACCAGAATCAATCTTGATTATAGGAGTATAGATTTAGATAGTACCCGTTGTCCCGTTTGTGATGGTGCAATTGAGACCAAAAAACCACTTTCTCGAATGATGCGGGATTCAAATTATAAACATCACAAACATCATATCAATGATGCAGTCAAACTTGCTCATCAAACTCAAGTGGTATAGCAATCCGCTCTATCCATTAATTTGTAATCTATTCACTATTATCTTGCTAGGTGTTCTTATATATACTTTTCTTTAACAACTTCTAACTTTTAATAGCAACAAACCTCTAGCAAGAAGCTATTTCTAATCCAAAAATCTGAATAAACCTTGATATATACTTGCATGTTAAAAATAGACAGGTTCTTATATCAATCAAGTCCTGTTTTTTTGTTTTTTTGTTTTTACTTGGCAATAAAACAATTTATGTTGTCATTCGTAGTTCCCACTACAAATGCTAGGACATCATTGGAAATATACCAAAATAAACATAATATTATAGACTTGAAGTGTAACGATAACGATGCAAAAGATAAGACCCATGGTTAAAATTTAGCTCCATACATGAAATTGATGACCGTAACATAAGAATGATAATACTGATGTGGGATCTTGATCATCACGCTTCTGTTTTAAAGAAAGGATGAAAGGTATCGGAATATGTCTCTTACAGGTTATGATACTCTCATATTAATTAGTTTCATGATATGATTTAGCATACCATTAATCCCATAAATGATATAAGGAAGTTACTAGCTCGTAACTAGGCTACCAATAAACCTGAGATAGAGTGGACGGCTACCCGGATTTTGTTAACGAGAGTCATCCAATAAAGGAAGTGATCGAGCTTGGCTTCCGGTCATAAATATAGCTTGGTCTACGTTTATCTTTGGTGGGAATCCAATCACAAGATCCAAAGATGTCTGCACACGCCGTACCTAAACCCTATATAAACAAATGGCAATATTTTCAATTCAAAATTTGTTGCTAACATACGTTAGGCGCACGATTAAGATCTTAATTAATAACACTACTAATAACACTGTTGTTCTTGCATTTTGTAATTTGGAACTTTTCAAAATATAAATTTTTGCCTATTACAAAAAAATAAAATAAATAAATAAATAAATAAAAATTTAAAAATAGAAAATAATAAAAGAATGTATAATGTATTAACTGAATTGATCGAAAGGGAAGAACTGTTATAATGTTACAAACGGAGTATTATGTTAACAAAAACTATTAAGGACTAGTACCACACTTTGAAACACACAGAAATAATCAAAATAAGCATTTCTAAACCATTAAATTACCTTTTTAGCCTTCAGTTAAATCCTAGCTAAATTTTTTTGTTATACATGACATGTTACGTGAATCACTACGATATTTGTGATTGACCATTTGCCTAGGAACGATCCTTACACACAAACCATGATAGTCTAATATCGCGAATATATTTTTAAAACGTTTATATTTATAAATATACGTTTCGTTTATTTACCGTACACTATTTATATATTTCCCGAGCCTACGAAAATTCCCGAGATTGCTCACTAATATTATTGGACCGTAACTCGACTCACGAAATTTGCTATGTGGGCCCACGTGACCCAATGGGCCACGTATAAACCCAAACAGCACACCAAACGAACCCATTATTCTTTTCTTTTCTTTGTGCCTGCCAACCCACGAGCCCACCGGGCCCAACCCAGCACCCTTAGTTATTTTCTTTTCTTTGCTTTGTTTCCCGACGCGACCAAGCTCCAAAAACGCCCCATTTTCTCACGAATTCGACACACAACATGTATATATTTTTACACCTCTCGATTGACCACCTAGCATAGAATTAAGAATGACAATTCTCGTTACATACCTCACTCGTTTGCTACCCTAAAACTGACCCAAGTGAAACTACAAAATCACTTGGAGTAAAAATGGTAAAACGTGTCACAAGCTTCCTATTGACCTCCCTTGCTCCCCAATGACTACAAATCCAACTCTAAACGTCTTGTAAGTGTCAGGAATGATCAGAGATACTCTTACAACATTCCTTTGGCCTTATTCGCTTGTATTGACTCGATTGGGCAAGAAAAGAGGTTGCATGCATTCCTTTGATCTCCACACTCAACCTCTTGTGAACCTTGCTTGTTTTCACACCCTAAACTCGTCTATAAAAGGAACCATGCAAGCTCAGTTGAAACGCACACACAAAAACATATCACATTCCAGAAAGTTTTTAAGGTTACGAGTTGATTTGGGACAAAAGGTTTGTCAAAGAGTTCAAGGTCTTTGAATCAAGTTGAAGTTCCATGATTGCTCGTTCCTAGATCCTTGGTGCATAAAGAAACGAACCACGTTGGTCTTTTGTTTACCCCACCCCTAGAGATGAGGTAAGACTCATGGAGTCCCTTGTTATATTTTCATTCCATTACTTTGATTTTTGCACGTTTACTTTGTCCATTTAATTCGAAATATAAAAACATAACATATATGTTTTATTCGACATATAAGATAATTAATGTACTGGTAATCGAATCCCATAAAAGTTACATGCTCATAATCACGTTTACTTAACACAAATGACATGTTTAGAATGTCACTAGACCTATTCGAATATAATGAAAACACTTAGAATATTTTCTAAGTCTATAAGACTGTTTCAGAATTGAGTTTGAGCCATATACTTTGGCCTCGTAAATATTAAATTCGACACATGACCAAATTATTTTATGACTCGACCTCGTTAACCACCTTACTAACAATCAGTATGTATATTTGGTTCGACCTAACAAGCTTGATTAAGCTATTTTCTAAAGCCAAAGTGATTGAACAAAATCTGTTTTGAAAACTACTTATAAATAACGATTGGGCCTTATAAGCCCAATAAGCAGTTTTTAAGCTTATTCGATAAGCTGGTCTAATAAGCTGTTTTGAAATGTTATTAGGGCCATAAGACAAGCCCAAGACCAGGCCCATTACCCCCCAAAGCCCAGTGGATCGAATAGTGTTAATGGGCTTTAAAAGTAGCTCGTTAAAGCCCATTAAGTGAAAATAAGAGATTTTTAGCAAATAAGCTGTGGAAATAAGTTACATAAGCTATTATGAGCTTAAATAAAAAGTAAAAATGTTAAGTTTTGAATTTGATAACTTTTGGACTTACTTTGCAAAATTTGGTTAACGAGGGACTAAAAGTGTAAACTTTGGAAAGTTAGGGTAGAAACTGTCAAAACTGAATTTCTGGGTTATAAACTGTAATTATTGAAACTTTTGTGTAATTATTGTTAATATGGATATTCTTGGACCTAAAATGAAATAATATTTAACTTTGGACTAAATATGTAAAGTTAATACCGTTAGGGTTAAAAATGTAACTATAGTGAAACTTAAAGGATTTTCTGTAATATTATTTTATAAAAATTATAATAATGATTTATATATAAATATACATATTTAATATAAAACTTTTGTAAATTTAACTTATATATATATATATATATATATATATATATATATATATATATATATATATATATATATATATATATATATATATATATATATATATATA
>LBNU01016328.1:1434-12622 GCA_014162995.1 Artemisia annua | reverse complement strand
GTTACTATTTGCCAACATAGATGCAGACGCCCTTCTAGTGTACAAGTTTCCAGCACCAGCACCAGAATTTTTGGATTTTGTAATATTATATGCAACTCGGTTTCCATGATTCTTTTCAAAACGCTTTGAACGACTTTCACGTCTCTTTTTTTCCTCAGGTGTATCTGCAAGTCTAATTGCACCAGCGTAATATGCAGTCAGGCTTTGTTCTTCATCACTATCACTAGATGAGTCACCGTTACTTGACCCAATTCGACCATCCCCAACATGTTGCCTCTTAGCTGGCCTAAGGATTGATTTATTCGTTTCTTTCTGATTTGATAAATAATATAGGTTGCTGAATTTATTCTCCTCGCTCTTTGGTTTTCCGGTAGAAAACTGCAGAAATACAAATACAATACCATGTCAATGATAAATTTAAGTTGGAGCAAAGGAAGCATATTAATCATGTGTGTAAATGAACAGAGGCGGCAATTTTAACCCATCTACTCAGAGTTTTTTGGGTAAGCTTATCACATATGCTTATGGCGTTAGCAATACGCCATCTTCAAAGGGCTTTTGTAAAAAGATCCATTTTTGCCTCCAATAAGTATTAAGCACTTGTTAATAAGTATTAGGGGGTAAGTTATTTGTATTTAATAAAATCCTTAAGCACCTTAGATAAGCTAGCCAAACACTTAGTCAAAAGTGGTAAGAAACTAATTAGCTCAACAAGAAATAGGTTGAACAATCTAAACATACTTTTAATGCTCAAAACCTCTTAGCCATAGTATAAGAAAGGTCAGATCATTAAAAGATAATACAGTTTTTGCAACCATATTTTCGCCACCAACTGTTTGTAGAATTTCTAAAAAGTTTGGACAAAAAGGACTTTGTACCAGCATGTTCAGACACATACCTTAATTATTTGTTTTAACCCAAACCCAGACCTGTCCATTACGCGACCTCAAATTATGTTAAACAAATTAAAGTCTAGCATTGTACAGAACCGGCAGCATCAAATATGAGTTGGCGTGAGTGTCTGTGTGTTTAGGTTGGTGTATAATATGGAGAGGCAAAAAAAAATTCATAACATCAAATTTGAATTTGTTAGGGTGCATGTTTGAAACTTTTTGCATATATGGTCAATGTTTGTTGATCGTCTTAGTCTCAAAATCTTGATTTCGAGTTAGGCTTGGTATTTGGTAGGGGGATACGGATGCTTTATGTAATGGTAATAAATATATGAGTAAATTACATAGATGGTCCTTGTGGTTTGCCCAAAGTTTCACCCACCGTCCCTGAAAGTTAAAAGTTGCACGGATAGTCCCTATCTTTGAAAAGAATAACACTAATGGTCCCTTTTTTAACTGTCGTTAAGTGACTTACGTTATAATTTACACGTTAGTCCCTTTTGGTTAAATATCGTTGCATCGTTTATCCTTTATAATAACGGTCGTTTATAACTTAAAGTTTTTCGAATTTTTCTTACGTTTTCATCCGTTTTTATACGTTTTCATGCGTTTTAATCCGTTTTCGTCCGTTTTTATACGATTTCGTCTGTTTTTCTTACGTTTTCATCCGTTTTCATGCGTTTTATATGTTTTTGCTCGTTTTCTTACGTTATTGTCTGTTTTCCTACGTTTTCATCCGTTTTTATCCGTTTGGGTCCGTTTTTATACGTTTTCGCTTATTTTTGTACGTTTTCCTTTATTTTTCTTATATTTTCATATGTTTTTATCCGTCTTTATACGTTTCATATGTTTTTATATGTTTTTGTTCGTTTTTATACGTTTTCTTACATTTTCATCGGTTATTTTTATGTTTTCATATGTTTTTCTCCGTTTCCTTCCATTTTCATCCATTTTTATTCATTTTCGTCTGTTTTATACGTTTTGGTCCATTTTTATACGTTTTCGTCCGTTTTATATGTATTCGCTCCATTTTTCTTATGTATTTATCCATTTTTATACGTTTTCTTATGTTTCTGTCTGTTTTCCTTACGGTTTCATCCATTTTTATACACTTTAATCCGTTAACGTATGAAACTGGACCGAAATGTATAAAGATAGATAAAAGTGTATGACAATTTAAGAAAAACGGATGAAAGCATATAAACGAATAGAAATGTATAAAAACAGACCGAATGTGAGCGAAAACGTATAAAAGCGAATAAAAGTATTATAACAGATGAAAACATAAGAAAAATGAACGAAAATGCATAAGATGGATAAAACGTATGAAAATATAAGAAAAACGGACAAAAACATATAAAAAAATGACGAAAACAGATAAAAATAGATGAAAACGGATAAAAATGGATGAAAAATGAGCAAAAACTTATAAAATGGACGAAAACGTATAAAAATGGACCAAAACGTATAAAAAGGACGAAAATGAATAAAAATGAATGAAAACGGAAGGAAACGGGGAAAAACATATGGAAACATAAAAATAACCGATGAAAATGTAAGAAAACGTATAGAAACGAACGAAAACATATAAAAACGTATAAAAACATATAAAAACGGATAAAAAAGTATGAAAATGTAAGAAAAATAAAGGAAAACGTATAAAAACGTACCCAAACGGATAAAAATGGATGAAAACGTAGGAAAACGGACAATAACGTAAGAAAAACAAGCGAAAACGTATAAAAACGCATGAAAACGGTTGAAAACGTAAGAAAAACTGACAAATCGTATAAAAACGGACGAAAATGGATTAAAACGCATGAAAACGTAAGAAAAATTCGAAAAACTTTAAATTATAAACGACGATTATTATAAAGGATAAACGATGCAACGATATTTAACCAAAACGGACTAATGTGTAAATTATAACGGAAGTCACTTAACGACAGTTAAAAAATGGACTATTAGTGTTATTCTTTTCTGAGATAGGGACTTTTCGTGTAACTTTTAACTTTCAGGGACTGTGGGTGAAACTTTGGGCAAACCACAGGGACCATCTATGTAATTTACTCTAAATATATAAAGAAAAACCCCATGGATAATTTTTTTTAGAAAGGCATGGTTACCCCACAAAAAAAAAGAAAGAAAAACAAACCTGCTTATCTCTTTCGTTGTTCTGAATGGGCCTGCTGTATTTTAAACTAGTGGGAGTAGTAAAAGATGGTTGTTCAACGGGTTTTTCTTCTGGCAAAGGCTCCCACCGACTTTTGGTACGCCTGGTTGGACTTTTTCTGCTCTTCAATAGTGACGATGGAGGTGTTGAACTGTTTGAAGTACTGCAACAATACATAGGTTTTGTGAACTGATCAGAAAGCAAGATTTTTTTATTATTATTTTTTATTTTATTTTATTTTAAGTGACAAAAATTCGCATTAAGACCATTTATCCACCAAGGGTAGATAAGAAGATGCAATAGATCATGAGAGAACATATGGATATTTATTATTATGCATCTATCTATACATACATATATCAACATACCCATTATTGATGACATCAGTGTTAGCTGGTCACATTTATAGAGGTAGTTCTTCTGAGAATTTTGAACCATAAGCAAAGCTTTTTCTAACACTTCTTCTGGTCTTACCAGAAAAGATGGTAAAATAAATTTTACGATGCATGCGCCAACTAACCACTTTACTTATTTAGAGGCCGTTATGATATATGATATGAAATTGATCACTGCGGCTTTAAGGGAGAATAATCAATTTTTACTCTTCGGATAAAATATTCAGATTATAATTGTCTGAGTATCTAAAGGTCAAATAATCAATTTCATACTATCTGCAACAAAATTAATTACTCAAGGGGAGAAACTATATGTACATATTTAACCCTCTGTTTAACCCTACTCAAGGGGAGAAAATTTTGATATATGAAAATTTTGACGCCAAATTTTACCCAGAAAAATTTGAATTTTGGCCTAAAAATTTGAATTTTCGGCCAAAATTTTCACTCACTACTACAAATTGTGAAATAGAGCCCCCTTAATAGAGCCCGGTTTTAGTAAAAAAAAACGGGCTCTAAAGGGATCCCTTGTTTTGGAAAAGGGTATAAAGCCATGTTTTTTATTATAAAACCGGGCTTTATTGTGAAAAACGTTAGAGCTATGTTTCCTTCCACAAAACCGGGCTCTATTCCTCGTATAGAGCCATGTTTTCTTTTTACATAACCGGGTTTATGTTAAAGAGTTAAAGCCATGTTTTCTTCCACAACCGGGCTCTATTCCAAAAAAAACCTTATCCTTTTGAGCGGCTTATTTCCCCCCTTCACTTTCATTTTCAATTTTAACTTTCACTTTCAATTTTCACTTTCATTTTGAGCGGTTTATTGAAAAACCTTACCTTCCCACAACACTAAACTTTCCTCCCTTTCACTTTAACAAACCCTAACCCTCTAACCTTCACTGCCGCTTACTACCCCACCGTAACACAACACCACCATCAATACCGTCACAAGGCAACCTTCGACACAACCAAGCCAGCAACAGACTAAGCTAATTAGGAGGTACCAAACTGCTACAATTGATGTTGTTGTTCAATTAAGCTTTATAATATATATCATTAATGTTGTTAAGTTTCATTTAGGAATAACTTGTGTTTGTTTATATGTTTTTTGTGTTAGGTAATAAAGTATTGATTATTTTACCAGGGTGAAACATCCCTTTTACCCAAAAAATAAAATAAAATAAAGTATTGATTTTGTTGATTTTGGAATGAAATTGTTGAAATTAATTGTTTTTAAGCTCTGTACGGGATTTAAAATTATATGACACTAAAACAAATCTTTATTTTTAATATTAAGACAATTTAATCAGTTGTAAATAGGTGTTTTGATTATGTTTTGTTGTGATAATTGGGTGTTTTGGCCACAACTTTAGCTTATTGATGGATGGGGTAAAAATGGTTGATTAATGTTGGATATATGTTATATGTCGTAGGATGACCATCAAGTACCTAGAGTTGGAAATTGTCAATTAAGTGATAATGTGCACCGGACAAAGAAGAAGCATCGCTAACCAAATCTTTTAAAATGGCTCCACATCCATAATGGTCAAGAGGTATACCTGATATGAATTACTCAAATATACTAGTGAGTGTAAGTATTCCTAAACATATATATTTCTCAATAAAATTGAAGTTGTAGAGCCTTTTAACACTTTTCAGATCCTGTTACACGAGTCTGTTCAACACTCACATTTATGTTACTAATAGAATGAATTTCTACGTTTCTGCAGGTTTGTGGAAGAACTTCTGATAACTGGCTGTTACAAATTTGATATTGTCAGAGAAATTAGATCCCAACAGCATATTTATGAATGTGTGAATGATGGGATTAGGGATTGTGGACCAACAGGGTGTTTGGGTAACATTTAAACATGAACATGTTCACCATTCTAAACAAGCTGTCCGATCACTTTATTTATTGATAGCAAGTTAACAAGCAAATTCCTAATAATCTATTACATATACAACTCTAGCTCAACATCAGTTCCAGAACTCCAAAGGCATAGAGAATATTAAGATATTTGGGCCTTGCATAATGTGACTCTTAAATAGGTAAAGTTTTCATTTCTATTTATTGCACAGGGTGTATTATCTGTTATTTGTTACTTATAACTTACTGTATTTGTTACTGTATTTTTGCAGGCGAATTCCACATGGTTAATTGGTTATACATAGTGCCAGAAGGGTTTAGAGGCTTACTGAATTACTCATGAACAGATATGTTGTTATTGTCACTGAAAGTAAAGTGAGTCATTTGTTTAAATTTAAAATGTACCATTATCAACATGTTAACTTTCAGATTGGTTTGTGAGCAGAGATGATGGATGCAATGTGAAGGGCGATTCACAATTCTTGTCTCTTTTTTTAGTAAATCAGGTACCCAGTCTGTTGCATGTCATTTTTGTGATAGGTTAGATGATAAGCAAAGGGAGCATCCGAGCATGTATAAAATGAATCACAGCAGGGATAGTGGCTCACCTTTTATCTAAAAGGTCATAAGAGTATTCTTATTAAATGTCATTTCGCTCAAAACCTTAACTTCTTATACTGAGTACTTGGTGTTCTTTGACTAGGTTATTACTTTGATAGGCATTTTATAAGGAGTCAAAGAAGAGATTTAATAGGCAACATGCATTCAAAGAGAGGGCCCAACACGCAGTGATCAATCTCCAGGTGAATTATCACTTTATAGCTCATACCAAAATTTGAATTTCGCGTAAAAATTGAACGTTTAGTCTCCCCTAAAAAATAAATTTTTTTTTTTTTTTTTTTTTTTTTTTTTTTTAAGAAGAATGAAGATATTAGAAAGAAACTTGTGTAAAAGATGGATCTTGTAGAAGGTATAAGTGTTATGCCAATTCTCAAAACTATCCCAAGTATGTTCTCAAAGCTTAAAATGTTGAAAATCTCGAAAAATAGTCAAAGTCCAGAAGATCTCGAAAAAATTACAAAGATCTTGATAATTTCAAAAGTTCTCGAAAAATCAACTTTATCGAGAAAATTTTAACAAACTTTTGAGAAATTTCACTGTAGCAGGAATTTGTAAGGTTCTCGAAAATTATGAAAGGATTTCGAAAGTTTTCCAAGGATCTCGAAAATCAAAAGATTTCGATAAACCAGAAAAGATCTCGAAACTTTAAAATTTTCGAAAAAATTCCACAAAATTTTTGAGATTATACAATAACGAAAATATCCAACGAGTCGAAGTGTTTTCTTTCTTATACAAGAGAGAAAAACACTGAGTAACCAACGAAAACACCTTAGGAGCAGTAACCAAAGATCTCGAAAGATTGGGTTTTAATTTTCTCGAAAAAGTACAAAATTTGGCAGATTTTTGTTTTTGTTAAAAGCAATCCAAAAACACGTTTTTAATCCAAGATTCTTGTACAACTAACCTTAAAATGATGAAATCTTAAAGAAAGTTGCAAACTTGAACCACTTTTCAAAAATTTGAAAAATTTCGAAAAAATGGTACAACTTGTACGAATCTAAAATTTAGTTAAAATTTGAAACTTTATTGGTTGTTTGAGTTTGTAACACAAGTTTTGATGTAAAATATGTGATAAAAACACGAAACAAACACGAAAGTAACAAGCTTTATCAAAAATAACGAGTTAAAAAACAAGTTTTGGGACATTGAGAACAAAAACAAAAACGTACACCTTCTTTTGGCGTTTGATACCACTTGTTAGGTCACCATTTCGTAAACACAAGTATAGATTTGTAAGAAATAAGATGAGAAATAGAGTTTGGTTGATTAGATCAAATGAGAAGAATAAAAGTGCAAGAGTTTCCTTAAGATAATGAAATAACCAACAAGGAATATGTGTACATGATATTCCTATTTATAGGAGAGGAGTTAGGGCAACATTCCCTTTCTCCTTCCTTATTCCAAACGTTGGGCTTTAAGGCCCATTGGACGTATGATGGACTTCATACGTTTACATTCATAAGGTAAATGACTTAGATAAACTAGCAACCTATTACAAATGATGAAATAACCGAGACTTGATAAAATGTTGATAAACTTAGGTTCTAACACTTTTTAATACCTCTCTAGCAAAACAATTAAAGATGTTTGGCCATTAAAGTGAAAATTACAGTTACTATGTCTAACATTGATGTTTATGCACTGATATATGTTTTGAGTGGTTTTCTCATGATGTAGCATATGTCTTGTTTTGTTCGTTTGTAAGTTTGATAATTAGTTGAACAAAGTCCGAATCGAGAACCTTTATCTAATACTTTCAATATATGCACAACTTGTAACTTACTATGTGTTGTTACTCTGGCATCAAACCTTACATGATTAATGTTCAATTACTTATGATCTTGAGCGTAGTAGATATAACTATATATTGCATGATTTCTCATGTTAGCTTATATACGATCTTGAATATGCCTTAGTTTATTTGTTTAAAGTCTGATAACAATATGCGAAGTATCTATATGAATTTATCTTAGCCATTTATAACCAATCTCTTGATTTGATAAAGTCATAAAACTATAAGGCTTTTGGATCGTGTTTAGAAGTTAAATTTGAGCTCTTTTAATTTTTACATAACAAATATATTAATTGCTTCAATTCTTCAAATATGGTTGCTTACACACTATCTTAATTAACACGCGAATCATTTTTATATAAATGTTGGATTATGAAGAAAAAAAATGCAAAGCCATTACGTTAAAGTATTCAAAGAGTATTAAAGCATGATTACAAAATTTATGTGATCGTTGTAACATTTTTATGGTCAAGGTTACCTAAGAATAATTGATATATTAAATATAAAGATGTCTTAGTTGACTCTATTGTGTGATTGAGTTTTTCATGTATGTGAGCATTATTTATTATGGGTTCTTATTTGCTTACGAGACATTGTATTAAATGGTTAGTAACACATATGTTTTCTGCTAAAAGTGCAAATTCTCTAGTATAAAACATGTTTATTAATTGAATAAGGCTAATTGGATTTTATATTGTATAGTGTTAAAGCTCAGAATGTGCTTATTTGATTGAACAAATATAAGTTTAAATATGATGATGTGCTAAGTTCTTCATATAATTCGATTTTAACATAAAGTCAAGAGCAATAGAAGCACGTGTGGTCATAAACTATAAATTTTATGAGCCAAGATTGTTGTATTAATTGGCACGACCGGTTGGACCATTCCGGGTCAACGATGATGCGAAATGTATAGAAGAATCATAAGCTTCTTGAAAGATAGATTTGATTGTTCTCATTGGAAGTTAATTATACATATATCATCACGAGATTAAAGTAAAGATTTTTTTCCTATAAAGTTTTGGAAAGAATGTAAAGGGGGTGTATGTAGGCCTATACATCCGCCATTTTGATCATTTTGAGTTTTAAAATCGATGCATCGTCAAAATGATCATTAAAGACGCAACTTAAGGTTAGCGTGATGAATGACTTGTCTTATAAAATGCGAGCATGAACTTGAATTATTGAGAATGGTGATGAGTACTTCGAAGTATTGGGCGAGTATTGGAATAAGTGTTGAACATAAAAGTAGCCCATGTTCATATGCAAATTGCTTTTACTGAAACGTTTATAAAACGTCTTCAGCTGATTGCAAAGCTAATAATATTGTGAGAACAAAACTTTTAGTTTATGGGGCATGTTATGACATATGAATTCACATCTTGCCAACAATCTATAATGACTCCTCCCCATTAAAATGGTTTTGGTCACAAACTATATGTTTCTCATATAAGAATTTTGTAAATGTGCGGTAAATGTTTCTTGTAAATCCACCACACGCACAATAATGGGATGTTGAAATGGATAATTCATTCAGAGGGAGAGAATGAGCAGCAAGGAATATGGAATGAATTATGATATGAATGTTGATCCTCACAGTAATAAATATGAACTTTACGTTAAAGGGACAATTTATATTCCAGATCTAGTAATTGCCAGCATGATTGTGATATTAAATAAGTGACTAGATAATATAAATGCTGCTAATGCTCCAATTAAAATGTATGTCCCAAAGGTACAACCAATGAATGGTAGTAAGTCTATGGCACGGCTGCAGCGTGATAGACAAATTGATTCAAAATAAAAGTCCTCGAATAATTAGATAAAATGGAGCAAGAATATGAAGATGGTCAAATTGAGGTAATAAGACCCTATAATAGTCAAGAGACACTAGACATGAAGGTTATTGAAAAACCCCGGGTATAGAAAAACTTTGAGATCTCATTAAACGATATATAATGTCTAGTAAATTGTGGAATCAAAAAGAAATGAATCGACGTCGATAATACTATTATATATGATTTTGAAAATAAATAAGATAGCGCTATAATAATGGTGACGATCATGGAAGCAATACCTGCAGGAAGTGCAAATGTATAAATGAATGGCCAAAATGATGTAAAGACGCAAAGAATTAATGAAATATTGAAGTATCTTGTGATGAGACATGGTTACCGGGACTTGAAGTCCGTACATATGAATATTTAAACTTATTGGATATGCATAAGTCTTTATGTAATACCTAAGATTTAAAACTTTGCAAAATGACCAAAATGCCCTTGTAATTTAAAAACTAAATAAAAGCTATTATATGGCACCAAATAGATCTCAAAAATTTGGAAATGAGTAACATATGATCAATATTATTTTTGTATGAATATTTTGAAACTTTTTGACTCTCACAAAATTATGTGCCACGCATGGAAAATTATTTAAGGTCCGATTTTATTTAATTAATTGTACGCTACATAAAATAAAAAGGAGATAAGCATGAATAAATTGGGAAACTTTAAATTTCGGTTCTTTGGTCCTCCATAGCCCATATGTCAACCGAAAATTCCTCCCCCCTCCTCTCTATAATTAACTAAATTTATTTCCTTTCCAAAAACAAAATAAATCACACATAAAACCCTAAAAATCAAAACGGCGGCTCCAAACTTTTCAGAGGCTCTTGGATATTTTTCTTGGACGTTTTCTACCCTATAGAAGGTGGGAAAAATAGTGGTGAAGGCTGTGGAATGATCGGATGTTCGATCTCATTTTTGGTTTGTCGTATTTTGGCCGAGAGAAGGGAATTTCAATTCAGATCATTCTTTTCAATCCAACACAATTGGGTATTTTTGTATAATCCTTTATATCCTATATTATCTGTATAAAATCATAAAATTGATCCATACATGTTATATAAGTCACACGAATTAAAATAAAAAGGAAACCCTAAAAACGTTCTAAATCCCTAAACGGCCTATATGAAATTTTGGTGGATAGATCTGATTTTTTTGATTTATTATTATGTATATTCGACATGAATAAAATATGGTTACAATTGTTTAAAGCTTATGGACATTGTTTTGATTTATTTTATATTTAACCGATTGAATTATGTAAATAAAAGGGGCATACATGCTAGGGTTAGGGTTTTTGATATTTTATTTGATTAAATTAATGTGTTTAAGGTTAATTAAATTATTGGTAATGATTGGTAAAATTTAGGGCTTGTGTTCTAGGGTTTTATTTAAAACCGATTTGGGTCATAAAATGTTAAGGGGCTGTTTTGTAATTTTTGAAAGTATGCGACCATTTTTGTAATTCTTTTAAATACAGTGGATTAATGGGAAAAATAATTATAAGGACCAAAGATGCATATTTTGTAAGTTTGGGAATTAAATTGTAAGTATGGAAATTAATATATTTGAATTGTAAATTAATTAAATATAAGGGTTTG
>LBNU01016327.1:27346-43640 GCA_014162995.1 Artemisia annua | reverse complement strand
AAGACACGAGAAGCTATATCGTGAGTTAGACTCATCGGTTTAGATTTGGCTTCACTCGTCATCTGAGACATCTCTTTTACGTCTCCATACAAGAACTTATAAGAGCTACCTTCGAGTCCTTGTTCTCTTAGACACTTCTCGATCTTCTTTGGTTTAAACCATAACCAATTCGATAGTTTCCATATAGAAAATAAGAAAATGGATGCTCCAAGTACATATAAAACTTGAGTTACTTCCATAGCTCGAGCTTTGTAGAAAAAACTTTTGAGTTTTTGATCTCGAAATACATGTTTTTGGTGAGCATGAATATATATTGATTGATTGGTAATGTTTAGTCTACCACCTTATGGTTTGACCAGTTGAGAATATGGTCCATGGGTCTTTGGTTGTTTACATGACAAGTCCTTCACATTTTATTTTACATCACATGACTACTTGTAGTCTTTGGTGACTTGGTGTGAATAGTACGATTAAATATAAAATGATCCGTAAATGATGGTTAAATCCCAAATACCAAACTACTAAGAAAAAAATTGAAGCTTCAATTAAGAAACACTAACCAGAAGATGGGTTAAAACTACAGGTTCAGTAAAATTTTCGACTGAAACCAAATCAAACTTTTAAATTTAACAATTTTCAGAATCAAATTTGTGATGCATATTGTACGCATGGCACTCCATAACTTTAAACTCCTTTTCATATATTGCACACCTGCCATGCATTATAGTTCAGGGGCATTCGATGGGCCGGCTTGAATTAACCCGCGATAAACAAATGTAGAATGATCATGAAAAGCAGATTACTTAATTAGATATAGAATCAGATATGTTGTGTATAAAACTAACTGTTTTGGTTTTATTTTTAGTAGTGATGAGTTATATAGCTAGGTTAGACGCGCTTATCTTCGCTCATAAAACCATAGGCACGTAAGTTATCACAAGTAATAGTATTTAAAAATGTAATTTATCATTGAACGCAAAGTCTCAAAACAATGCCATTTTGAACGAGCACCTTAAGTCCTTAACAATATGGTGCTTATTGTATGACCTCAAATGGTATGGAACCAAAACATAGTTAAAAAATATTCTTCAACTTTGACTTTACTCTAAGCCGGCTTCCTCAAAATTGCTAGAATCTCAAAAGCTTTTAGTTCCGGAATTCTACATTTCATTATCTTAGGAGATGTCCAATTACTAATGATGATATAAGTTATCATCTTGAGCATGATTATGCAAGTCTAAAATTATAAGTAGAACCTTACAAAACATGCTTATACTGCTTATGGCATTTGAGAGCCAAAGCGAAAGAAGTTAAATAGTGGGCCTTGTAAGTTAAAGAGTTATACTCGTGTTAAAAAAAAAAAAAAAAAAAAAAAAAAAAAAAAAAAAAAAAAAAAAAAAAAAAAAAAAAAAAAAAAAAAAAAAAAAAGAAGTAGTTATAGCTGTTGTGCCGTTGAGTAACACTCAGCTTAAATTTCGTTGCATATCTCGAAATTGGGGGTGTTACAGATGATACACGGGGTATGACTTCATAACAGGAACACATGGTGTCACAATAGAGATATACTAAATGCATAACACATAAGATAGATAATAGTCGCAATACTCCCACAACCGGGATAAATACAAAATCTGGAATCCAAACTTATGTCTCAAAACCAAAACTACATCATATCATTTGTATGTAAACAATGTATTGTTATAATTTTACCGAATGGATTTGAAAATCCCCTAATGCATGTGATATTTATAGCGGTAGATAGATGTAAACAATGGAAATCTTTTGATTTTGAAGAAACCTGCAGGCGTTGAAACAATAAGTATAACAAGCATGCAAATCTTCGATGTTACGGTAAGCTTCTTTTAAGAATGAGAATAATTATAAAACACTAAGCTAAAATTAATAGGATAAAAGTATAACTAGGGCGTAGTGGACTACTGGGCATTTAAAAACGGCCTCAGGCCTAATCCAGCCAGGCTTTTTAGAAATGTGTAAGAGCATGTTTGTTACATTCACGATTGCTCAATGTTCATTACTGTCGTTACTTACACTACTACACAAATGAGCATAGAGTCCCCATAATAGAGCCCCACTTTTGTGAAAAACGGGTTCTAAACTGATCCTACTCTTTTTAAAAGGGCATAGAGCCATGTTTTCACACAAAGAACCGGGTACTATGAGTAAAACTCAAAGAGCCATGTTTCTGGCTTCAAAAACGGGCTCTATTGTTACTATAGAGCCCTGTTTCCTACCACAAAACCCTGCTCTATTATAATTTTATAAAGCCCGGATGCCTTTCAACAAACCGGGCTAACATCATACATTTTGGGCGGACTTTTTATCTTTCTCAAAAATTTCGGCGGTCTTTTTAACTTTCTGAAATTTTCAATAAGATTAGATCTCACACAAACATGTACCCTAATACCCCCATACCTCCCTCACCACACCATAGCCGTCAGTGTCCCTTCTCAATTTATGTTCATGGCGAGTCATCTCCTCTCCTCCTAAATCCTAATTAATTATCAATTTTGTAGTTGTGTGTGTGTCGAATTTCAATCTAGCTGTGTTAATTTCGTTATTTGCTTTTTAGTTAAAATTAAAGTTGTTGTATGTTGGAGTTGCAGAGGTTATGAATACTTAAGGGTTTTGAAGTGTTTTTGTAATTTGTTATGGTTTATTGTTTAAGAAAGTATTGGGTTTTTTTTTGTTACAAACACAAACCATATGCATCATTGGCATCTTGGTAACTTAGAGTTAGTTTTAGGTTTATTGTTTTATTAGCTATATGTATGGACTGTGTGTAGTGTTAATTTGATGCTTTATTGGAACTTAGTGATAGTTTTCGGCATAATTGTTGATGGGTTACTCATGTTTTGCAAGTTTTGTAACTTGTTACAGCTAAAGTAGGAATGTGT
Organism: Artemisia annua; assembly: GCA_014162995.1. Lineage (NCBI taxonomy): Eukaryota > Viridiplantae > Streptophyta > Magnoliopsida > Asterales > Asteraceae > Artemisia > Artemisia annua. Next base: position 40,725 of record LBNU01016327.1, on the reverse strand, counting down.
TTGTGGTGTTTATACTAATCTTTTATATAGGTTTAGTTGGAACTTGTTACAGTTAAGTAGGAATGTGTTTGTTACTTTAACTATTGCTGCACGATCTGTTCTTTTTTATTATTGCATTAGCAAAGGTAGATACATGGTGTAATATGTTTTATGCTATTTGTGATAAGCTTTTTTTATTGCTAACTGTCATATGTTTATGGTATTCTTAACCAAGCATAATAAAATGCCATGGCGCAACAAAAGTTCTATGATACAGCTCTTGCAGCTGCCATGTTGTGTCTTTCCCGTGATGCTATTGGTGTAGTCGTGATGCTATCCCGCGATGTAGTCGCGACTCAATTAATCTTTGACACAACCCGTGTTTTAATTATGCTTGGTTACGGGAAGATATTCGACCATCAGTTTTTGTTATGAGTAAAAATGTCTAGTTAGCTTGGTTACGAGTGGCATGTTTTAATTAAATAATTAAATGGTTGAAATCCACTTTGAAAACAGTTTTAATGCTTGAAGATCAGTTGGTAAGTATGACACCTTTGTGTAACGAGAACATTGATTAAATGTATCATATCAACACTAAAACTTTGTACTATTGTTTCATTTGTAGGTAAACATAGTCGAGATATGCATTCAAGAGGTTTTCTTCACCATGATATAAAGCCAAAAAACTTTTTAATGAGTCTAGGACAGAAGGCAAATCAGGTATTCTTCTAATAATATATCTTCATTTAGTAATTTATATATTTCTGCATTTTTTTTATATGTCAACAGGTTTACATGATAGTTTATGGTCTTGCTAAAAGGTACAGAGATCTTCACGCACACAAAGCATATTACCATAGATGTGTTGTAACTGATATGCATAAACTTGAGTGGAAGTGATATTAATTTTTCTATCTTGTAACTGATGTGTGCTTGAACAATCCAATAGGAGTTTAAGTTTGCTCTTATATTACATGTTTTATTTACAAGTCGCATAGTAAGGTTAGATGATCTATAGTACGGAGTATTGTAAAAGCTTACAGATAAATGTGATTTGTATCCTATATTAAGTTTGTTTTAGTTTGTGCAGGTGGTCGATGTGGTGTTTTGCCAGTTGCTTTTGTAGTTTAGAGCGTGTACTAGGATGGGCAAAGTCAAGACTTATTATGTATTTGTCATCTGGCGTGCTTCACTATATAAAGACGGATTTGAGACATCATCAATTTGATCAACCCCAAATCTTTCGGTCAGGTTACTCGAGGGCAATGCATAATAACAAGACTTCACAGTAACGCAATGGTGTTTTTTTCACTTTTATTTTTGTTCAAGTAGTCAATTATGTTAGCTTGTAGCTTTTTCATTTGTGGTGTTTGCAAAAAGCAGTCGCAAGATTAATCTCGATGTATCAATAGAAAGTAACTTGTAATATGAATCAATCTCCTTTATCTGAATCAATATAATGTTCATTTTGTAAAAAGAAATTTGAATTCATGTCTGGAAGGATTTTTTTTTTAATTATTTTTATTTACATAGAGCCATGTTCTTTGATATAAAACCGGGCTCTATAATAGGTAATAGAGCCCGTTTTCTAAACCGGGCTCTATTTAAATTGCGAATAGAGTCCCTCCCCCTTTGTGCCCTCATGCAAAACCGGGCTCTTTGCACCTTTTCAACCGGGCTCTATGCCTTTTTTTGTAGTAGTGTTAGTGTCACATCATATTTTTTCTATACAACTCGATCTCCAACCATTATCCACTGTTATGTTTTTATCGTGACAATTGTCCGCTTTTCCACCAAAATACATGTACATCATCCCACACATATACTCTTAACAAAAACGCCCATTGTACATTGTTGTCCCTTGTGGCCACGGAGTTTCACTTGCGCCGACTCTGGGGCTATCCAAAAGCGTAGTCGTCCTGGGATTAGTCGGCTCGCAATGTCGAGTCGGAAACACAAGTAAAAAAAAATGTACAGAGGACCACGGGCTTTCCAACAATATATTCTGTAGTGTTTTATGCCCAAGATGATTGCCGACAACACTCACAACTGAGTACATGGCTGAAGCTCTGATAACATCTAAAATCATAGGCGGACATACCATCAGGGGTGGTACCAGAAAACTTTAAAGAGGGGGCAGAAATTAAAAGTGGATGCTAGGTCACGTCGTGTGAGTAACTCGACTTTTGTTGCTATGATAAAATCAATTTTACTTTGAATGAAAGTCATTTTTTTTTAGGTATTTGTTTGCATGCGAGAACCAAAATTAAGAATTGGTGATGATATACATAATATTTACTTATTTAGCACATATTTACTTTTTTTTTATCCATATTAACACAAGTAGGTGAAGCAAAAATAAAAAGTTTGATGACAAAAATTCATAAAAATCTATTGAGTAGCACTGAATCAAACATCATATCTCCAAAAAAGTGCAAATTTATGTCCTTAACCACTTGAGTATAATGCAGCTATTGGATAAATTTTCTCCGTTGTACTATTTACCCATTTTATGGGGGCAAAATGAAAATCACTGATCATCTATAAAATCGACATTACTCGAGTGAACTTTGCGGGTCACACTGCCCCCATTGTGGTACCGCTCATGCATACGAAACCCACCGAAAAGTATTTGTAATGTAAATTTTGTTTCTTTAATGAATTTATGATAGTTTGATACTAAGGGTTCGTTTGGTATGGTGTCATGAATGACAATGGGTATGAGTTTGATAGTAGTGGTGGGTCCCTCACCTATGAAAGATTTATACCTAGCTTTCTTGATGTATATGGAGTATGGATAATATATATCATTCATTATCATAGTGGTGGGCCCCCTCATCTTAAACAAACACATTTAATCACTTTCATAATCATAGTCTCATTCCCATACTGGAATACCAAACGCACCCTAAATGTATACTCTATTTAAAAATAATACTAGCAGGGTACCCGCGCGATGCGGCGGCGGGTACCCTGTGACTATATCTTCGGGCAATGTGATGTTATTCGGCCATACTTTTTTTAATAATTACTTTACGGATAACAATAATTTTAATTAAGACAGTAGTATAATTGCAAGTAGTTAAAAAGTTATGTGCTTGTCAACGCATTGTTGCGGTGACAAATAGGCGGATATTGGTTGCTTGACGATGTAGGAGGTCGTAGTGGTCGACATTAACGGGTAGTTGCAAATAACTAAATGGTTGTGTGATCACATACTTATGCATATCATTTATAACATAAAACTTTTTGATGCGTGATGTGTAAGGAAAGCTTTAAATTTATAATACTAGTTTCACCGATTTTAATAAACCAAACACACGGGTAAAGTATAACCCCCGTTGGTAGTATTAGATTAATGGTAAGACCAGGTCGTATCCACAGGGACTTAGTTCGTTCGTATTAAGTATAATAAGTAGTAAAAGAAGACAAGTAACGATATAGGAATAAAAGGAATTCAAATATTAAGACAAATGATTGCTTAGATAGCTTAGATAATCTAGTGACAATGCTTATGTTTGATCTCAGTTTGATAAAGGAGCACAATTTATAAGAAAGCTATTTTCGTCAAAAGAGCAATTTCATAATTCTTAGGTTCAATTCAAGATTCATATCTACCCATTAAGTAATTTCTCTCGAAATAGTATTTCATATCAAGTCTAGATTATTATTGATTCTTCTAAGTGGATTTCTCCTTTCAAAGACTAGTAACACGGACAAGTTCCTAGAATTGCGTTTAACACGTTGGTTCTTTCGACCTATCCCAACATATTATATTCAACCAGTTTCAATAAGTAAACGTGATAAGACTAGAGATGGAATAGTTCACAATATAAACTTGAAATTGGTAGAGATCAAAACATAATCATAAGTCACTTTATTATATTCACATATCCAAGCAATCACAAGAGGTTTAGCCTCTCATGGCTAATGAGTTCATAATAACAGAAGTGAGTAAATAATAAAAAAGAGACATACAGATTGGATTGATCAAATGATTACACAAGTGTCACAAGTAACCAAGAATTCGACACCAACACGTACTTAACACCCTTATTCTGATTCGTTTACCCCTGCAACTTGGCTCTGGATCACGTATTACTTCGGACTTAGCTTCGTGGAAATTGATTATAGAGTGGAGAGTTCAAATGCTTGCAAATGAGCTCTATTTATAGGCATTCTGATATGTGAAGTATGGCGCACTTGCTTTCTGAGTGCGGCGCACTTTCTTATTTTCTTGGCGCCTGTTGGATTGGTTTCACAGGTTTGGTTTGGAGCCAATTGTTCTTCAAAACATGCTTGTAATTAACCATTTTGTGTGAGAGTGAAACTGAGAAAATATGTGGAAACAATATAATGCAAACACTGTTTTATTGAATCTGAATAAAGGGATATGTTTACAATGACTCGACTAAGAACCTTATATACATTGTGAAACGTTGTGTCTCTTGCCACATGAAACATTGTGACGTTTCACAATAACTAGTAACTGTCAAATAACTAACTAATTTACTAACGGGCTGTTTGGGTTAAGGTTTAACCCAACCCAATACTTTACCCTTTTGACCCATACGTCCTAAACAAACTAAATACATAAATAGAATTTGTCCAACAACATTCACAGTAATTAAAACTAGGTTACATCTCTTCCCTAATTCTTGAATGTTGTAATTCCTTGTTGCTTGGTTCTTTTCAAGTGATGATAACAAAATCATCACTGCTTTCTTCTGTGTGTTCACTTGTGTAGTTGCTTTCTTCTTTGACTTCATCTCTTGCAATCTTGCTCTTCTTTCTTGGAGATTCATCTAGGGCATCTTCATCCATCTCTGCATCAGGCTGTGGTCCTGCAATTCCTTTGCTACTCTCTGCCACATCATCTGCCTTTCCTTGCTTGGATCTAAGTGCTTCCTCATAGTAGATTTTTACCATTCCAATGTACTCCTTATAACATTCTTTGACTGCTTCTTGATCATCTTGTGTCAAACCTAAGAGTTGTGCAACTTGGTATCATTTGTTGTTGAGTGTGATGTGCATATATCCACCCAGATCATCTACAAATTTGTACAACCCTAACAAGTCCACCTTTGTCACCCCAATAATGGGTGGCAACTTTCCTAACACATCCTGTCTCATATACCCCAAGTAGAACCATTCTAACAATTCTATAAACTTTCTTCCCAATACTTCCCAGTTTGCATACACCAATCTATCTATCTTAATCAAATCCGGAAAAGATAAAAATCTAGGGAAAGTATTTACCTTCATAGCATATAAGGTACCATTCAGACTCAAATAATCATGATCTATATAATCATGATCATCCTGTTTGTTCATCTTAAGTTCTTCCATGCCTTTGATCAGGGAACATTCTTCTTCAAGATCTAAAGATCTAAAATAATCATCCAGAAACCTGTTGTGGCTTGTGATTATGCTTTCCTCATCTTGTTCCTCCATGACAGCATCTTCTTGCGTTGAATTTTCAGTGGTATCAAACATATACTTTAATTTGCATTTATTATGACCATAAGTCACAATAAAGCCTTGCTCTTCTAGTTGTTCCATACTCAGTATGTTTAATGTCACTTCTGGAGTATATAGTACATCAGACATCACTAAGTCTCCTTTATCTGTACCCACAATTGCTTCACCTATACCATAGGAAACAATAAATTTCCTTTCTTCTTCTTCAACATCTTCTACTTTGAACCTATTGATCATTCTCCTGAATAGGTGTTTCATGGGGCTCATATGCCTTTTGTATGCAGAACTGACATACCAAATGTTTTCCCAATTCTCTTTATCAGAACCCTCCACCATGTAGTCTGTGAGAACATGTACCCTTTCATGATACTTTAATTTTTCATGGTTCTGCAGATTTGAGGGTATCATGATTTTGTTTTGATGTAAGGTTGTATTGTTTGGGATTTCTGTTGTGGTTTTGTTTTGGTATGCACATGCTTCTTCTTTTTTGTTTGGACACTTCCAATAAACGTGTTCATGTTTCTTGCACATGTAACACCTAGCCCTTTTATCTCTCTGCCTGTAACTGCTAGTTTCTCCTTTTTCTTTATGCTTATTCTGCAATTTTGAAGAATTGTAGGAAACAATCTCTTCAACCTTTTGCTTTAGCATTCTCTTCCCTTCTGGAGAAATTCTCTTCTTTTGTTTGTCCCAAGATAACAATTCTGAGGACACATCTTTGTGCATGAGATTCTTGTTGAGAGTAATTTTGTTGTGTTTCTATGTTGGCTCCATCCAGGCTTCAGAACCTACGCTCTGATACAAATGTTGGATTGGTTTCACAGGTTTGGTTTGGATCCAATTGTTCTTCAAAACATGCTTGTAATTAACCATTTTGTGTGAGAGTGAAACTGAGAAAATATGTGGAAACAATATAATGCAAACACTGTTTTATTGAATCTGAATAAAGGGATATGTTTACAATGACTCGACTAAGAACCTTATATACATTGTGAAACGTTGTGTCTCTTTCCACATGATACATTGTGACGTTTCACAATAACTACTAACTGTCAAATAACTAACTAATTTACTAACGGGCTGTTTGGGTTAAGGTTTAACCCAACCCAATACTTTACCCTTTTGACCCATACGTCCTAAACAAACTAAATACATAAATAGAATTTGTCCAACAACATTCACAGTAATTAAAACTAGGTTACAGCGCCAAAGCTTCATAAATGCAGGGGAAGTACGGCGCACTTTATTTGCAAGACTGGCGCACTTTTATTTAATATTATATATTTGACTTCCCTTGACCGAGAGGTAAGTGCGGCGCACTTTATTGCAAAACCCGCGCACTTGGCTTGCATGAAAAGCTAATCATGGAAGACTTCTTTATTTATTCACTTCAAGTGGCGAAATAGTAGGTTTTTAGGTGTTTCATGCTGATGAGTGCTCAAACACTCATCATTTTTGTTCAATTCTGAAATGCAAAACACGTGAAAACACTCAAAAACGCATCAAAATGCAGAAAATATCCAAGGATCGTGTTTTATATGTCTCGAATGCAAAATGTTTATAAACAATTGAAAAATGAGCAAAGTTTGCAGATTTGGCAGTTTTAGTCCCCCAACTTTCAAAGATTGGCAAAAATAGTCCCTGGAGTTTAAAAATGTGGAGTTTTATCATTCAAGGTCCATGAAATGTTTTAAGTTATCAAAATTGGTCCTTGAGTGAAATTTTGGGTAAATGGCAAAACAGGTCCCTGAACTTTGAAAATTGTCAAAAATGGTTCTTGGATAATTTAAAAAGTGAAAAATGGCAAAAGTGGTCCTTGTGTTATTGGAGTTTGGCAATAGTGGTCCTTGAGAGCACTTTGGGATATCTACATTTTCAGTCCCTCATCCTTTGGAAAATTGCAAGAATGGTCCTTGTGTTATTGATAAACCAAACGGCCCTTTTTTGTTGTTTATAACCCAAAGCAAATCCTATCCAAGCCCTTCCCTTGGCCCAAAACACAATCCACGGCCCAAACCCCAAACATATAACTCCCCCCGTTTAATTTTAAACCCAGTCAAACCACCATTTGACTCATCCCTAACCTCCACCATTACCTCCCTAATTACCAGGGTCCTTTGTCCCCTCAACCTCACCTCCACAGCCTCCTTCCCACTCCTTCTTGTTCCCCCAGTACACCCACCATTAATAATCCCACCTACAACCCACCAAACCAACCCAATTGGCTTATAAGCTTTTCCCGCCAAAATGCAATGGACGGCTCAGATCACTACAAGCCATCCAATGGCTCCAAATAGAAGTGGGAAAGAGAGAGAGGACTGGGAGAAGCCCTATAAGTCAAGAAAATGCAAGAAAGAAGGGGGGAAGTAGTGTAATTAGGAGTAGTGTAGTGTAGTGATGTCGTATTTAGTGTAATTTTATTTCCAGTTGCAATTTTCCAGTTTAAATAGATTGTAATCAACATCTTTAATGTAACTTTAACCTTTTTTAATCATAATTGCAAGTTCTTAGTTACGAATTCAGTTTTAGCCTTTTTGAGTGAATTTGACAAATTCACTCAAATTTTGTTGAAACTAGTTGGTTAGTGATCCTTTGAGTTCCATTAGTCTCATTTACATGTTTTCAAAAGCTTTTAAGGTATTTCAACTAGTTTGAATCAGTTTCATATAAAAACTCAAAAATCAAGAGTAAAATACAAAAATCAGTCTTCAAGGAAGAACAAGCAAGGAATATGGTTGATATGGAATGGATATGGTTTTAGAAGCCTCAAGGGAGGTATTAGGATAGATTAGAGGTTCTGGATAACTGTTTCTCAGTTGGACATCAATTGTAAGCCTTTTCCTTAATTTTTGTAAATCACTGTTCAAGTACTTATTTAATTGCTTATCCTGTTGTTTTTTGCTTATTTGTGGTTCTTTAGTTAACATATTGCTTAATAACTAGTTCTTGTTCACATGAATCTAGTGTTGCTCATTTTGTCATTTTTAATGCCATGAATTAGCATAAATTGGATTAATGATGTGTTGTTGTTATTTATGATGCTTATGTGATTCTTATGGTTTAATTTATCCTAATTCATGGTTATGAACTGATCATATGGTCTAGATTGGTGTTTTCTTTCCAAAATCAAAAATCAAGGTTCTTATAGGAGTGTTTGGATTTACTGTCTTAACAGTGATAGAAGTTGCTTGTGATGTTGTTCTTGTTTGATGTATGTCACTATAGTGTCAACTATCTCAGTTAAACCTTAAAATCCAGTGGTTATTTGAGCAAAAGTTAAATTGACCTTCAATCTCTTATTATTGTTCACTGTGTGATTTTTCAGTTGCCATAATCATCATTGTGTGTTCAAAAGTTGTTGTTTTAGCTTAAGTTAACCTTCTTGTAGCTTTTCATATCATTTTCAGTTAATTAGATGTAATCAAAGTTGGTGAAAGTCAAAAGTTGTTCAAAAGTTGGTGAAAGTCAATCTAGCATGTTTATTTAAAAAGTCAAAATTTTCAGACAAAAGTTTTTGAATAAACTTTGGATTTTCCTCTAGGGTTTAATTTTGGGTTTCTAGTGTTGTGCTTTTGGATTAATGCTATTTTGCTGCTTATCTTAGTTATAGTATTTTTTATAATTTTTATTAAGTTAGCTTGAGTGCTTATTTGATCCTATCTTTGTGCTTATTTTCTGAAAAAGTGCCCTGTGCACAGATTTGAGCCTACCTTCATAAGCTTTCACAAGCTTCAATATTTGGATTTAGCTTTCACTCTTTGCTGTTTTTAGAAGCCCTTCTCAGTGTTTAGCTTATTTAAGTGCTTAATTTTGCTTGTTTAGTTTGTCTAATTTCAACTCTATACACTGATTCATCAGTGAGAAGTGGCACTTTCATAAGCTCTTTATGAGCTTGTCTGTGGGTCTCATTGTGAGCTTGTGGATTCTTTGAGAAGTCCACATAGCTGGCTTGTGGATTGTAGTTTCCTTTTTGGCTTATGTGCTTTTGCCCTTAGCTTATTTGGTCCATCAAATCTGTCCCTAGTCTGCTTGTTTTTCAGTTTTTGGTTTTTGCTTATTTTCCTGTTTAAGCTTATTCCTAGTGCTTTTTAGGTTATTACAAGTTGTTTTAAGTTCATTAAACTTGTTAGAACTGTTTGTGAGCTTATGGCAACTTTTCTTGCTAAGTGCTTATTTATAAGTGCTTATTTGTTTTTGCTTATTGCCCATTTGCTTAATTTAACTTCTTTTTCAGTTAATTTCATTTTTCTTAAAGTTTTTAATTATATTTTAGAATTATTGGAAAAGTTTCATATTTTTCTGTAATTGTTTAGTATTTATTAAAAATCATAATAGTAATATAGTTTTAGTTTAAATTAATAAATTAAATAGCTTTTGCATTANTGTGAGCTTATGGCAACTTTTCTTGCTAAGTGCTTATTTATAAGTGCTTATTTGTTTTTGCTTATTGCCCATTTGCTTAATTTAACTTCTTTTTCAGTTAATTTCATTTTTCTTAAAGTTTTTAATTATATTTTAGAATTATTGGAAAAGTTTCATATTTTTCTGTAATTGTTTAGTATTTATTAAAAATCATAATAGTAATATAGTTTTAGTTTAAATTAATAAATTAAATAGCTTTTGCATTAAATAATTAACTAGGATAAGTTTTTATATTTGTTTTTAGTTTTATAAGTTTATTAGAATCTGTAAAAAATAGTTTTGCAATTTCTACTGTTCATTTGCTTAGTTTTGTAATTTAAATTAATTAAATAGCTAATTAAATAATAATTAGTAATTAATTAATAATAAATAGATAAATAGTGTAATAATTATATTTTCAGTTTCAAAAATTGTTTTATAATATTTTAGATTTTTCAAAATTATAATTTCTCATTTTTAGATTTGTTTCATAATTTCTTATTAATTAGTGTATTATTAAATAGTTTAAAATAGTTTTTAATTAATAGTAATTAAATAAATAGTTAAATAAATTATTTTAATTTTCCATTAATTTTCTTTTAATTTTAGGATTCCAAAAATATAATTTTCACATCCGTGAGAGTTGAATTGGATGAAATTCACTTTTTATTTTGTACGTTTACGTTTTATTTAATTTAACTTGCGCGTTTTTAGGTTTTATACGTTTGTAAGTAATTTAGTTTCCCGTTCATGTTCCCGTAGCTTGTTTAAGCTATTTCCTTTTATTTCCTTAGTGTAATCATCTCAAACCCTTTCCTGTCCAAATTCACCCGATCACAATTCGTTTACGAATACCATTCACACCTCGTCGGGACATAACGACCCGGGGATATTCTATACTCCTTGGATCATTGCATTGAGCCCTAAATGGATTGAATTTTGTTGACCAAATCCTTGGTTGACTTTTGTTGACCGTTTCAGGACCAATCACATGCTCAGATCATCCAAGAGTGAACCTACATTCATTTTATGCTATTAAGTACCAAAAGTTCACATAAAATAATCATAAAACATATAGAATAATGCTCAAGAAATATGTATAATTAGAGCGTTATCAAATACCTCCACACTTAGCTATTGCTTGCCCTCAAGCAATCAGGCGAGAAAATTAAATTTGTTTTGTGATCATGGAGATATATAATCAGATTTATTATCTTGCCAGAAAGGCATTGACACATAACTAAAAACACCTCACGAAGGATTATTTTAAATGATTCACACAATTCACTCGAATAGGGTTAAGTTCACTCAATATATGCACATATACGACTAAATAGCTACCATAGGCTTGCACAAATCACAAAGACAACTCCGACAAGGCGTAAGCACCAGACAATGATATCAATGAGGACTTTTTCGGGTTGGCTTAGGGATTAAGGGTATGAGCATGGCATGGGTAATTTCCTTTGTTGTTTCTTGTAGGATTTGTAGAAGTATATACTAAACAGCTGCATAACATCAATATACAAGGATCTTTTTATTCCAACATAATAAACACTTCTTCCTTTCTTTCTTATATTCTTTTTCTTTTGATTTTCTTTTTCAACATTTCTCATAATTTTTCTTTTCTTTCATACTATTTTTATTCAGCAGCGATAATCAATCAATCTTCATTCTTTTCAAGCATAAGTAACTAGGTTTAAGAATAAGGAAAAGGCTTAGGCTTAGCATGTTGTTCTAGGTGGCAATAGCACAAAAAATAAGCGCTAGAGGTTATTTTCTTGAATATACTAGTGACCAGTGTAGTCCACTAGATTATGATTTCATAGGATGGCTTTTTGGTGTAAATCCTAAGTTTGCCTCAATATCATATAAAATTGTCTATAAAATCCTAAGTTTGGTGTAAAAGGTAAAGAAGTTCTAGAGCTAATTTAAATCGTCGGCTTACTCATATGTTCGGGGAAAGTGTAGCAGATATACACTCATAAAGGCTTATAAATATCTCACATTTGTTGGTGAATGAAATTGTGTCTAGCTATAGTGTCAATCCAAGTGGATTTGCCTTAATAACTTGTAAAAGCATATAATTTTTAAGTTTTAAAATGGTTTAGTCATATAATCAGCTTTTGGGATAAATATTTTTACTATTTGACTCCCTCCATACTCAAGTTGAACATACCAAACACCCCTTTACCAATCTGTGTTGAGGTTTTTCAAAGCAGTCTAGGTTTTTAATCTTCAAAAGTGAAAATTAAGTACTCATTGAACTATAAGAAAACAAATTAAGCAGAAAGGGTCCAATTATAAGCAGTCTAACTAGCAAATTACACTAAGCCATGTTGAGCTAAAAAAAATGACAGTAAAACTAAGATCCTTATGAAAACAAATATTCTAACTGACAAATGAGCACAAATGGAACCATTAACAACCAATGAACATATCTAAGCAAGAAAAAGCAGTGAATAAGCAATGATAGGAAGTGAATGAGCTATGCTACAATATATAAGCCAAAAAGGGGATTTGGCTTACAAAGGGTACAAGCACAAATCAAGTTACCAAAGGACCAAAACCTGTCCTAATGCCTCCCTTGAGGCTCTAAACCACTGCATCCATCTTCCTTGCATTCTTCCTCTTCATCTTGTTGATTTTTTTAATTTTCTTATTTTTTGGTATTTTTGAGAATTTATAACTAAAATATCTTATAAGCTTTCAGAAACTTTCTAAAGCTTATAAATGAGCTAAACTGAGCTCAAAGGAATAGAAATCAACATCTTTTAAAAACCAATAAGCTAAACTGAAATTTAGAGCAATTTCAAGCACAAAGTGATTTGAAAGAAATTAAGATTCTTTATTAATGACAGTTTGAATTACACTAGAAAAGCTCAGAATACAACTTTGATGATAAAATGAACTCTTAGAAACTAAAATAACATTAATTCGACAATAATGAAAAATAAGCTAAAAACTACATGAGGTCTTCTCTGCTACAATACCCTTTTTATAGTTGAAAATTAGGGTTAGGAGGCTTCACTTGTACTTTCCCAGCTATAAAATCCACCCTTGGATTAGTAGAATTCAATCTAGACCGTTTGAGCAATTTGGCGCCAAAATTGGTTTTTGGCCATTAGCTATATTACTTGTGCCAGGGTCTCAAATTTGGACTGGGGTGCAGGTTTTGAGTAGCTAGGGTACAAGGTGGGTGGTGTTATGATGGTGGAGGGTGGTGTGTTGAAGCGAAAATCCAGGGAAGGATTGCCAGGGTGGAGGGATAAGGTGGGGTGATGTGGAGAAGGGTGGGTTTGACCATAGCTTTGACCCTGTATAATAAAAAATGGGGGTGTGGGTTTATTAGTGGGATTGGGCTTTGGAAGGTGTTGGGCCAGGGGTAGGAAATGGGTTTAGTTATTAGGGGTGTTGTTTTGGTTGGGTTATAAGTATCAAAAGGGCCCAATTGGTTTTGTAGTAATCACAAGGACCATATTTGCAACTTCTGAAAACTGAGGGGCCTGTTGTGCCAA
>LBNU01016327.1:9421-21921 GCA_014162995.1 Artemisia annua | reverse complement strand
CGTATGGAGTTTTACCTAAAATTGGTCTAATCAATATCCTATTAAGTATATAAGTAGAAGTGTCTACGGCATTACACCAGAATTTTTGCGGAATAGATTGCTCATTGAGCATTGTTCTACTCATCTCTTGTAGAGTGCGATTTTTCCGCTCGACTACCCCATTTGATTGTGGAGTGCGTGGAGCTGAGAAATTGTAAGTAATACCATTAGCATCACAATAAACTCCAAATTGCACTTCATTGTCAAATTCCCGACCATAATCTGTCTTAATAGACACAATTTTACAATCTAATTGATTTTGGGCCTTTTTGCTAAAGATTTCGAATTCTTCGAAAGCTTGTGTCTTATTCTTAAGAAACCTAGTCCAAGTGTATCTAGAGTAATCATCTACTATCACTAATTTGTAGTAATTTCCTCCGTAACTCCGTACGGTGGATGGACCGAATAAGTCCATCTGAAGGAGTTCTAGGCATCTAGAGGTAGAGACCATATTCTTGGCCTTGTGACTAGAATGAGCTTGTTTACCAACTTTACAAGCATCACAAAAGTGTTTATCGAACTTAAGCCTAGGAAGATTTCTAACTAATTCTTTTGATGCCAATGATTGTAACCGCATATTGACACGACCTAGTCTCCTATGCCATAATGTAGAATTGTCATCTATGGATGCTAGGCAAATCTTATCCTGAGGTGTATTTCCTATCTTCATAATGAATAGGCCATTTTTCCTAACTCCTTTAACTATGGTCTTGCCATACTTAGTTATCTCACTACCTTCTTCCGAGAAGATTACTCTACACTTATTGTCAACCATTTGGCTAATACTAAGTAAATTAAATCCTAGGTTATCTACATGCTCAACATTTCTAATAGTAAGGGAGTCTTGAGTAATCGTACCTTTGCCAATAATGTTGCCCTTAAGTTTGCTACCGAAAGTAACATTACCTCCATTGTAGGCTTTGTATGAGGAGAATAGACTTCGGTTACCCGTCATGTGATGAGTGCAACCACTATCTTTGACCCATTCATCCGGCTCCAAATCGATTCCCAAGCATATCTATTGAATAGGATAGCAATTCAAACATTTGGTCCCCAATATCTCATGGGTCCAAAGTTGTTAGTATTAAACATCCTATGCATTATTTGCATTTGACTAGGATGTTGGAAAGGAGGACTAATTTCCCAAGGCAAGTAACTTTGTTGTCGAAAATTATTCCAAGATGTTGGATTATTTGAATAACTTTGTCTTCTAAAGTTACTTCTCGGTTGAGGAGTCCTTAGCCGAGGTTTAGGCAAATTAGTTTTCCTAGGTGGAGGAGTCTTTGATCTAGAGTTAGGTTTTACAAAACCAAGTCTGGGTGTTGATAAAGGTTTACAAATACTTTTGACTTCCCTTTTAATAACCACATGTACTTTAACTTTGTTAACTACTTTGTGATTTAGTTCAGGGCTTAAATTATTTCTCAAATTCGACTCTGTTCTGTCCTTTGCACCACACGGTACCACGGTACCACTAATTTTAGTGGTGCCGTATGTACCTTTAGTGGTGTCGTTCACTGTTTCGACAGAACTTGTAGGTTTACTAAACTTTACTTATTTTGTTTCACTTGTTGAAGCTTCATTAACACTTAGATCCGTATCTTCATGCTCAATACATCCTGTGTTGATTAGCTTATTGTCGGACGTTTTAGCTTCTTTTTCAAACTTAATGATTCTCAATGCATTTTTCCAAAGTTGTACATTCTCTACTCTAAGGTTGTGACATGATTCGCAATCAACATCACAAACTTTTCTTTTATCAAGTCTTTTTACTTGATCTTTTAGTTCCAAAATTTCTTTTTCTAGTTTATGCAATGTTCTTTTAATGTTTTGTTTCTAGTTATGACTTTAGAGCTTACTTTACATAGTTTATTAAATTCATCATATAGCATGTTATCATTTATAGATGAATTATCATCATTATAGTAAGAAGAGTCGGAGTGTACCTCTTTTGAAGCTTGAGCCATAAGACATGTTTCGTCATTTGGCTTCTTCTCCTCATCTTCATCACTACCACTCCAAGACCCTCCTATTAAGGCTCGTTTATTGTTGTTTCTTGGTGACTTAGGACAATATCCAATGAGGTGATTTGGGTCTCCGCATCTAAAACACTTTCAATCATTTTTTCCTTTCTTATCATCTCGATTCTTTGAAAGTGACTTCTTCTCATCACGAGGTTGTCTAACGATTTCTACCCTTTCTTCTAAAAAACTTTTTAAAGTCTCTAACCGCTAATGCATACTCTTCATCTTCACTATCGGAACTCGAGCTTTCCTCATCACTAGACTCTTTCCTAGCTTTCAATGCTAACGATCTAACTTTCTCACTTTTGCCTTTGACTATGTCGGAGTCTTTCTTTATTATCATTTCATGAACTTTCAAGTTTCCTATGAGTTCATCAAGTGATAACGTCGCTAAGCTCTTTGACTCTTCAATAGCGGTGACCTTTGCTCTCCATTTGGGATGTAGAGCCCTAAGAAACTTCCTAACATAGTTCTTGCTAGAATAACCTTCATCAAGAGCTTTAAAACTAGTAATAATAGTATTAAATCTAGCAAAAGCACTATCTATGGTTTCATCTTCCGGAATGGAAAATTGTTCATATTGTTGAACAAGAAGATCAATCTTGTTCTCTTTGACTTGATTATTACCTTGATGAGTGACTAACAAAGTTTTCCAAATTTCCTTTGCCGTATTGCACATAAAAATTCTTTCAAATTCGTTTTTCGGCAAGGCATTGTAAATTACCATTTTAGCCTCGTCGTTTTTGGCTAGTTTTCTTTTAAGATTATCACTTTGTTGATCATAAGGAATAATTTGACCCTTTTCAATAGGTTTAAAGTCACCCTCGGTAATAACATGCCAAAGATCAATGTCTTTTGATTTCACATACGTTTCGAATCTTGTTTTCCAATAAATAAAACAATCAGTTTCAAAAAGTGGTGGTCTTTGCATAGATTGCCCTTCTTTATATTTGTCGAAGTCCATTGATCGATTCAAGTTTTAAAATACAGTTTACTTTAAAATCTTGCCTGACATGGCTCCTGATACCAATTGTGGGAAACTAGAAGGGGGGTTGAATAGTTTACCGACTCGTTTTCTTTAAATTATAAAAATTTATTTGTGAAAAACTTAGATTCAAAAGTGGATGAAATCAATCAACACCAATATGAACACAACACTATGCTAACACTATCAACCAATAAGTATGTAAAGAAAAGAGATGGAAAGATCAAACCAAGACAACGAGATTTATAGTGGTCCGGTCACGAAGCTCTTCTTCGCCCTACTCCACTCCCCGAGTACCGCACTCGAGAGTTCTAAGCACTATGTCAACAAAGCTCCCTTCAGGCGGAGAAAACCGTACAACGCCACTTACGTTAATTTTCCGACACTAAGCTAGATGTCGAGTACTAATCTTAGCTAGTATTAATCTACCACGATCCACACGATCCTAACTTATCACATGATCTACACGATCCTCACACAATATACACGATCCACACAATCCTTACACTATATATATGATCCTCTTGATCAACACACAATTACACAAGCTACTAGAGATCTCCAAGATCTCAACAAGATCACAATGATCAACACAAGACAACAACAAAATACTATGACACTTGATGTATGTCAAGATACAATCAAGTTAACACCTAGTAATGCAAGTGCACTACACAAAGACTCTAACACTTTGTATCTTCTTGATACTTTGTGTTCTTCTCTTGACTAGTAGAGGAATGTAGGTGATCTTTGGTTGGATGAAAGGATCACTCTTTAAACAAAAGAAAACTAACTAATGATCAAAGGAATGTAAGTGTGTTAGGAGTATATAACTCAGAAAGTTTTGTGTGAAAAAGGATAGCCAAAATATGGGAAGTGATGTATTTATAGAATCTGAAAATTTGACCGTTTAAGGGGGACGGCACCACTAATTGTCACACGGTACCACTGAATTTAGTGGTACCGTGGTACCATGCCAGACAAAGACGCTCCATTTTTTGTCTTTAGTGGTGAAATTTTATTTGGGGGAGTTTGGAGCTGGTTTGGGTAAAAAATAGCTGTTGGGGATTTTTGAAATGAATTTCCCAAATAAAACATTTCTTTATAATTCAAAAATAAAATGTATTTTTGAAAGAAAGTTTTGTCAAGCTAAAAATGTGAAGTTCTAAACACAAATTCACTTCTTTGATCATTGGTCAAGTTGTAAATTTGTTTGTTCATACCTAGAGTGATTGACGTAGAAGTCGGATATATCGACTAAAAATTTGTTTACGTTAGTTTTGACGTAAGATGTTTTCACATTTTGTTATCATCAAAACATAGAGATATCGAGAGATGAGAATAACGTTTTTGGACATTATTTGCATCAACAGAAAGCATAATTCCTCTTTTAC
This sequence comes from Artemisia annua, assembly GCA_014162995.1. NCBI lineage: Eukaryota > Viridiplantae > Streptophyta > Magnoliopsida > Asterales > Asteraceae > Artemisia > Artemisia annua. The sequence goes on along the minus strand of LBNU01016327.1, from coordinate 17,479 downwards.
CTTCATATCTAACTTTTATCAAAATATATTATAACTTTACTCCAAGCACAATTAGATTGATTATATATAAATTGAATGCACGAAACACGCAAATTATAAAAACTAATTCATGAATGCGATTTCCCCAAATTTTTTTCTAGGGTTTTGCTACAACAAAATTAAATTAAACGTAATCAAAACAAAATATATTACAAATTGAATCGAAATAAAATAACTGTAACATGTTATTTAAATCGAATTCCTTAAAAAAATGGAATTAGGCGCTACTTACCAATTGTTCATAGTCATAGAACGAAATCAATTCCTTTAACCGGTTTTCTTTTTAATTGATAATGGTAACTGAAACTGTTTTGGAGGTGTTTGCATAAGGTGAAGGTATAATAAAAAAATAAACATGCTTTTGAAAATCGGATTAGAATCAAAAATTGATTCACCTTCCTTATTTCCAGGGTTTTTTGTTTACAGGAATTGATTTCAAAAAATTAAAAATCTTTCTATTAGTGGTGTGGTTTCCACGTGTCTTTTTTTAGAGTTTTGAGGTGATTTATTGCCTCTAAAAATAGCAATCAAACTTGTGTTTTATATAGGTTAGGATAGGAGAGAGGATTCTCTTAAATAATAAACAATACATTAAAAAACAATTCCTGTAATAAAAACTTTCTTTTTTTTTGGATTTGTTGTTTAGCCCATTCGTTGGTGCAGCTGAGGCCCAATATGGAAGTACTTGGATAAAAAATACATTTATGTTACATATATGGTCCCATATCAGTATCATGTTTTCTTCTTGAATGTCTTATTAGAATCGGTTTTCCTGAATGATCTTCATAGTACTTTATTCTTTGGTCACTGTTGTACAAAAAAATTATTCCCACAACATCAACATTAACAGGGTATAATAACAACGATGATACTTAAAGAAATGCAAACATTGAGCTCAAACACATGCTAAAAACACCCGCCGTAACGCGGCGGGCGCCAACTCCTTATTTTTTATTATAAGGGCCAAAAGTTTATATTTATGATACTATAAAACTCTAGAAACACGACACTGTGACATGTTGATTTTTTTCTTCCTTATTTTGTACTCCCTCCGTCCCACATTAAGTGTCCACTATAACTTTTTTAAGTCTTTTTTCTTCAACTTTGATTTTAAATATTTTTGTTCGTATTATATAATACTTGATGCAAGATATATGAATGAATTAAATTTTTAAATATGTTTTCATTTGTATAATTTTTATTAAGCATTATATAGCACAAATAAATATATTTAAGGTCAAAGTTAGTGAAAAAAGACTTAAAAAAGTCATAGTGGACACTTAATGTGGGACGGAGGGATATTTTGATTTGAGTATGTTAGACTTGGTTTAACTTTTTATACTTGTTTAGTATGAGTTATGATCTAATGAGATAAAAAATTAAAATGAGAGTGACGAGAAGAACCCACAATTATATATGTCAGATGTACTTACAAAAATAAATGCATCTCTTTTTAAATTCTTCTTTTTTATTTGAAATGTGTGACAAAAAAATTTCTTATTTTTTTTACTTTATATTTTCTTCTCATCAGATCCCTTCCTCTTTAGTGTTAGTACTATTATATATTCTCTCGAATTAACAAACCAATCTCAAGTAACATGTACTCCTACATGATAAACTAAATAAATCTTAAAAGTGGTTAGGCGTAATTTTTTTTGTTGGGACTTGTAATAAACGTTCAATGAATATATGTTGTTTATAATTAGTCACTAGTAAAAAAGGCCTTGTTTAGCCGTAATTGAGCACCACCAGTTATAGTCTCATAGTCGTTTTCCAACATAAAAATATCATTTCCCAAAATTTCCAAAATACGTGATACATTGGTAATCATTGTCAAATAATCATAAACCAATCATCAGTCATTCATACTTGTACCTCTTTAGAAGATTAAACTATATCACTTATATAATACAAATAAAAATATTAATGGTCAAAGTTGAACAGTAATGTCATCGATCTTCAGATCGATCTATACTAAAGTCGCTAACAAAGGAGCATACCCATGATCAAAAGTTATGGTTGTAGTGGTTATCGCACCGGCCTGCGCACTGTCAAATAAACAAATAAAATACAAACAAGCTTTGCGGAAAGTAAATTTACACAAGATAACATGGTATTTACAACTAGGATAGTCGTAGGAACCCACATAGTCAAATCATAGAGATTATACTATTGAGTACATACACAAGAGATTAAGTTTACAATTACAATGATGTGGTAGTGTTGAAAGCTTAACCTTAACTTGCTTTCTAAAATGACATCTTAAAGGCCAAACTAACTACATATGAGCCAATTCCATGTTCCAGTTTCTATCCGGCGGAGAGGGAGCCTCTAACCACCTGTCAGAGCCTTCGCTCGAAGCCTAGATCTCGGAACCTTTGTCAATCTTCTTATGCTCTATTTAAGAGTAGAATCTAAAGGAGCTTTTACGTATGCAGAGTCCTACATTTGTTATGCTGCGTCAGATTAGTTGGAGCTTATATCGGTCTTACAACTCAACAATGGTGTTAAGATCAGAAGCTATGACTGCTTTTAAAAAAATTATTTAGCTAAAAATATTGGTATGCACAAAAGATCAACGTAAGATTGACATCTATGATCCATATTGTCTTCGCTTCGGATATGATATATAATATAGAGTAAGGATCAAATGAGAAGAATCTTTAAAATAAGAAGGATAAGAAATAACTATAACTACATATTACAAATGCATCAATTTGAATTAGATACATCTCTCATATTTTAGATGCATCATAATATATTTTCTAGCTAAAAATTAGATGCATATACATATTAGATGTATTTCATCAAGTTAGACAAATCTTATATATTTTTCGCCCTCTGCGGGTCAAATTTGTTGCTAGTACAACTTTGTATCGTTTTTACTTCAAAATCACTGTCGAAACTAATTGTGATGCATCCAAATGAATAGAGATGCATCTAATTCAAGTCGATACATCTTAAATGTGCAGTTATAGTTATTTCCTATTCTTCTCATTTTAATTTTTCTTCTCACAGAATCCTTACCCATATAATATACATACATTTTATTTTTAAATTCATGCATGCATAAACGTATGAAGCTATTACATGATAGGAAAATGAAAGAATTAAACAAATATATATATATATATATATATATATATATATATATATATATATATATATATATATATATATATATATATATATATATATATATATATATGTCAATTTTGTAGAAGAACATTGTAATTCTGGGACAAACATAAATAGTAAGGTGGACATTTTTTTGGAATAGAGGGAGTAAAATGTAAGAAAACATAAAAAAAAAGGGCAAAAACATATAAAATAGATAAAAACATTTTAAAATGGATAAAAACGGGCAAAAACTTACGAAAGCGTATAAACGAACGAAAACGTACAAAAACGGACAAAAACAGACAAAAACGTATAAACTAGATGAAAATGTATAAAAACAAACGAAAACGTATAAAAACAGACGAAACGTACAAAACAAACGAAAACGTATAAAATGGATGAAATACTTTAAATTATAAACGGCCGTTATTATAAAGGATAGACGATGCCAACAGTTGTTAGCTAAAATGGCTAAAATGTAAATGATAACAGCATCCACTTAAACACAAGTTAAAAGAAGGACAACTCGTGTTATTCTTTGCAAAGATAGGAACTGTTCATGCAACTTTAAACTATAAAGGATGAATATTGCAACTTTGACAAACCACAAGGATGCATATCAGGATACTTGAATTGAATATAATCAGAATATTTCGGAATATACAAGATATGCTCATCAAACCTAAAGCTACTTGTAGATGACCATTTTTTAGGCTGCATGCGAACAATCGGCTCCTTATCTCATGTGTTTTTATTTTTTACATATATCGTAGTGGTAAAGGGTTTGATATAGTCGGTGTGCGAGTATTATATATATATAATGATAAACGTTTACTTTACACACATTTACCAACAAATTCTAGCTTTTACAAAAACCATAAACAGTCGACATGCAGAAGCTCTTTCGTTCATTAGAAAGTGATGAACTCTTAGTTCAACAACAACAGAAGCAAAAACAACGACAAGAAGAACATCAATGGGTGGAAACGATCGATCCTCTTAAGCTTTTTCTTGGCAAAGTTATTGGACGTGGAACATTCGGTGTCGTTCACAAGGGCTCGTACGATAGCCAAACAGTTGCAGGTATATATAATGTTCTTGACTGTTTGTAAATCCAACTTCTTGATTCATTCTTAGTTTTTAGTCGCTCTTTGTTTTAATTGTTTGTTTTTGTATTTTAGTGAAAGTTCTTGATTTTGGCGATAAGAAAACGAAAGTTTCAATGGAGCGCATGAAGAATGATTTCGTTAAAGAAGTTGGAATATGGAAAAATCTTGATCACCCTAATGTAACCAAGGTATGTACGTATAATCTATACATAATGCTCGCTGATAGTAGTATATAGTGCATGCATACAATATAAGAGATTGAAATCATATTTATAAGGTTTTATATATGTAACAAAGGTGATGGATCAAAGGTTTAAACTTAACCGATTAGATATACATTGTATATGTGATTATAACTAATAAGATATATGTATTAACATTGACGAATCCAAATTTTTATATCTAGCGATGTGTATATATATACATGCATGCAAAGTACATTAATTTAAATGATATCTAACGATCTAATTCACATAAATTATTCAGATGATTGGAGCCACCATGTCCATGAAGACAGATTTGAAACACAAGAACAAAAAATCGAAAACAGAAAGCGACTTTTGTATAGTCTCTGAATATTTGAAGGGAGGCTCACTTCGATCCTACTTGGAAAAGAACAGGAAAAAGAGGTTGCCATTGAAAATCGTCATTCAGTTTGCTCTCGATATCGCTAAAGGGTATGCAATCAACACCTTCATTCTTAGTTGTCTTAACTTAAAATTAAATAAAGCAAATACTTATGAAGTACGTTGTTTCATTTCTAGGTTGAGTTACCTTCATTCCGAGAAAATAATTCATCGTGATGTGAAGCCGGAGAACATGCTTATGGACGAGAAGAATTTGATCAAACTTGCTGATTTTGGAGAATCCGTAATTGAACCACTCTACATGAAAAGTGGTGAAGTCGGGACTCTTGGATATATGGCTCCGGAGGTATGATTCCAGTTATAACTCGTTAACTCCTCTACAATTGTTTTAATTGTGATACTAATGAATTTGCTATGTGTGTAGGTTCTAAGCAGAAAGCCTTACTCGCATAAATGCGATGTGTATGCATTTGGGATTTGCTTGTGGGAGATACAATGTTGTGACATGGCGTTTACATATGATTTAGAAAACATCCCATCAGATATATACAAGGTACTTATATATGTACATGTTTATATTGCTACTATGTTATTTTTATGTATATACATATTTACTTATTATGTTTTGATTACAGGAATTGAGACCAAGCATACCGCTAGATTGTCCAAGATCGTTAGCCGGATTGATAGAACGATGTTGGAACACAGACCCAAGTAAGAGGCCAGAGATGAAGGACGTTGTTGTTGAATTGGAAAAAATTGGAATAGCGGATGGGTTACAAACAAACTCAGAAGATCGGGAGGCTGTTTGCGGTTGTTTCTGCGTATTTAGGCATTGATTGATGCTGGTAGTTTAGTTGTGCGAAGAGTTAGAATCAATTTTAATGTACAAAGTACTTACATCAAACCTATGGAACTTTGAAAAGTTTTATAGTTGCCGGATATATCAATTAATGTATCAAACCTAAGGATGTCTTTGATCGGAGGCTTTTGATCGAAGCAAGTAGGATTCCTGTAACGTCATATGACCCAAGGTGTAGTGAGGATCGGACCACTTCATCATCAGGAAAATTTTCATAACAGTTGGTAGAGATGAACTCCTAGCCCAAACTAGTACGTAGCTCATTGATGTTTATTGGAAGATCCGAGAATTCCCACCAGTTCTTCACTAAAACCCATAGAACACGTGCAACAGAGCACTTGGTAAAGATGTATTTAGAGGTTTCGATTGCCTCATCACAAACACGACATCTCAATTAGTAGTTGATGATTAATAAAGTTTAACATGGTTTTCTATAATTCAACAGCTCTAACCTAGTTTATGGAGATCCATCTAGTTGGGAATCGATCTATGCTTAGGCGCCATGAGAAGATATTTTGTTAAAAGAAATAGAGAAATAGATTGTATTCTTTTGAGTATCTTGTTTGGTAAACATGGGAAGTGAGTCACATTGCAAACAGTATAATTAGGAGTGCTGTTGCAAACCTATTCAAAACACTCGATACACTTTTTATTTCCTCTTTACTTCATGTTTGGTTAGGTTTACTGTTACTAGTGTTGCTATTTTCTTTCTGATACGAACCTAATTCGATCTTGAGGTGTTAAAGATAAATAATAACAAAGACAAGAAAATAAAGATAGATTGACCAACTTTGGAGAGGTCAATCTGGCTCTCCCAATGGCTTCAAATCACCAATTCATATTATTATTCCACATATCATATTACAGCCCTAAATATCTATATATAATAAACCTAATTAATAATGTAAAACAAGTCACCTCCTAATCTTATCTAAACATAAACCATATTTAGTTGGTAATTATCCACAAAAAGTGTGAATTGGTGGGAACACCCTGACGCGGGTACCTTTTGGCACCAGCCATTGTCCATCCCACAAGGAATAGCTCCGGTAACTCTCTTGGCCAGTGGGGCACCAACTGGTAGGCCCATGAGTTTTTTGGAGGTGGGTACCAACTTAACCAAAGCCCTTTTGGTTCTATATGATAATTATAATATTAATAATAATTAACTAGTAATTATAGAAATATTAATCTGGATCGTATCACTTTCCTGCACAAAATTGGTTGCTTCTTTCTACTACATGTATGCTTTTAGATTATGCCATCAAAGACTGTCTGGAGATATAGGCCAAATGCCAGACCGATCATGTTAACGTTCTTGTACATCAAGCTGTTCTTGGTGGCAGTCAAGTTGTTAATAATAAAAGGTGATAACTTACACATGTTGTTCTATCAATGAAAACGTGTCACCACACTTCCAATGTTAAACATAACATTCCTCTTAGCTTCGTTACATTCTCTTAAGTGATTATTGTATTGTTTCTGAATTGTGTTTATGATTTGATGGGGTTGTTTGGCACCCCTTTGAATCTGTTGAATAGCCAAAAACATCACTAATGAGTATACCACATTTGAACATATATTATATTAGATATATCACTTTTCCTTAATATATATTATAAGATATACTAAGGAAGATATGAAATGTTATATACATGCTTTTACAAGAAGCAAAAACACATTCTTCATGTGAAGATAGCGTGCAAATACACATACTTCATGCAAACAAAGGATATTATGGAAGATATGCAATCACATCATGGCAAGGTAGTACATGCACATACAAGAGTCATATGCATGATTTAGACATTATAAATAGGAGTAGTACCATAAGATCAGAGGACACAACCAACTCTACCATCTCTACTAGTAATACTTTGTAGTTTAATGCGATGTCTAGCGTTGTAATGCTCATGCTACTACGATCAATACTGACTTGATCGTCGGAGGGGGTTCCCCCGGGCTCAGCCCGGGGACCTCTCTAACGATCTTTCTTTGTCTTTTCAGCACTGTTACCGAAGACCCGAAGGTCAAGGTCAAAACAAGTTAGACGGTCAACCAAGCACCTTGACGAATGCGGATTTTGGTAGCATCATTTGGCGCCATCCGTGGGACCCGTACAAAAAACTAGCTACATGTTCTTTCCTGCATATCACCAACGTGCTACATTTTCATAATTAACTTCACTAATGCTAGCTAGGACAACATCAAAGGTAAATACACGAATCCTTGAAAATTACATGAATAATAGCAAAGCTACAAAGGTATAGACAGAATTAATGAATCTATTTTTTATCGAACCTATTGATTGATTCTAACGATATTTAAGAACAACATTCTC
>LBNU01016326.1:37903-56014 GCA_014162995.1 Artemisia annua | reverse complement strand
AATATTAAATCTAACATAATAATATTATTAATAATAAATTTAGTAATAATAATAATAATAACAAAAATTATCATGTAAATAAATACATTGAGTAATTTAAACTGTATTATTTTTAATTTTAATTCAATATAAATATATATTAAATCAAATTTACTTTAACAAAATTATTAAAATATAGATGATTAATAGTTAAAAATTATAAAATTAAGTTATAATAATAATAATAATAATAATAATAATAATAATAATAATAATAATAATAATAATAATAATCTTTTAGGATAAAAATAATGAATTTTATGTAATTGAAAACATTCATTCCTTCTTGCTATAGAGTGTAGAATTCTACATATATGCAATTTTGAAGGATTTTAATTCCATTCCTTGATCTAACCAAACACTTGAAGAAATTGAATTTAGATTCTCAATTCCTTCATTCTACCAACCAAACACATTATATAATAAAATTAGATTTCAATTCATTCAGAATCCTGAAAATTTCGCGAACCAAATGTTCCATGATAGTGTAAGTTTTTTGCATCATATTTTTATACATCTTAAAATTTATGAACTCATGTTTAATATTTTTCACATACAAATGTGCATATAGTTATTATGTTTATAAGTAAATAGACATATAAAATACTGTGACATATTCAGTTGGAAATGTGTTTTGCAAAATGGTTTTTGCAGATTTTTGACACTATTTAATTTATGTATATGTTATATATATTTATATTTCTTGGTAGCATGTGTTCTCCTTGACGAGAGCTTCACGACGAGCTAAAATGTATCAAAAATGGAGTTGATATGAATGACATATCATGTCTCAAAGTAAGGCACTTGAAACACAAAAAATGGAAAAACGGAGAGTATCCCACATTGCCCAAAACATGAAGTGGAATCTTATTCATAAGGAAATCTTACTATTGGCTATCAAAATCTTTTAGTTGGTTTTACTCCAACACATACGTGCGCGCGCACGAGGGTTAGGGGTGCAAATTTCAGGATTTCTGGGCCAAAATGGGTTCGAAGCTTCTGAACTCATACGAGCCCGAGCGACATACGGACACGAATGCAGCTCTGAAACTTCACCTACTGATGAAATCAAATAAGTACATTTATTGCCATCTTTTGTCCTATTTATTTGACTTTTTTTATAATATTTTATACGAGAATTGATACTTAATCATTTACTTTTGTAATTCTCAGTTATAAACAAGCGTTTGGTGAAAGTTAGCTATTTTGGACGTAAAACAGAGCTAAATGAATCAAGTTGGAAAAGTCAACTAAACTGAATTCAAACACCTTTTTGGTGGTGTAGTTTGGATTATGGTGGCCCCCGTGGGACCGGCATGGCAAGCCTTGAGAATTTCAGTGGCTTCCTGCCCATAAACACACCGCCGGATGACTTGATCGGCACAGATTTTAAACAAGTAGGGGTCGTCCCAGAAATAATGTTTAACATCCTTGAAGAACTTATTCTTCTGTTGGGACGACATCCCTTTCACCACAAAGTTCCCCGCATGGTAATTTGCAAAATCTGCAAACCATGGGGTAGTAGAATCTCCACGAAAAGCAACCGCATTTAATGTCTCGAGAGGGAATGTTTCATTTATTTCCTTTTTCTCGAGAACATCTTGGTGTGGGTTCTCTAATCGGGACAGATGATCAGCAGCTAGGTTCTCAGCTCCTTTTTTATCACGTATAATGATATCAAATTCCTGTAGGAGGAGAACCCAACGAAGCAATCTCGGCTTTGCATCTTGTTTTGCAAAGAGGTATTTTAAAGCCGAGTGGTCCGTATACACTACGCATTTGGTCAAGATTAAATACGGCCGAAACTTTTCAAAGGCATACACCACGGCTAATAACTCTTTTTCCGTAGTAGTGTAATGTGTTTGAGCCTCGGTCATTGTTTTACTTGCATAGTGTATTGGCTGAAAGTGTTTGGTTTTGCGTTGCCCCAGGACTGCACCGATAGCAAAATCACTTGCATCGCACATGAGCTCAAATGGCAAGTCCCAGTCGGAGGCAACAAGAATCGGTGCCTCAGTAAGCTTTTTCTTTAATGTTTCAAAAGCTTCTACGCACTCGGGAGAGAAGATAAAAGGAGCATCCTTCTCAAGGAGATGGGTCATAGGCCGGGCGATTTTGGAAAAATCTTGAATAAATCTACGGTAAAATCCGGCATGACCCAAAAAACTCCTAATACCTTTGACGGTAGTGGGATGAGGTAATTTGGCAATGACATCAACCTTAGCTCTGTCAACCTCAATCCCGTTCTTGGAAATCTTATGGCCGAGGACAATCCCCTCTTTGACCATAAAATGGCTCTTCTCCCAATTTATACAAAGATTGGTGTCTTCACACCGTTTTAGCCTAGTGTCCAAATGGGAGAGACATGTCTGAAAAGATTCCCCAATGACCGAGAAGTCATCCATGAAGACCTCCATTGTTTTCCGATCATGTCGGAAAATATGGCCATCATGCACCTTTGGAACGTACCAGGAGCATTACATAAGCCAAAAGGCATACGTTTATAAGCAAATGTTCCATAGGGGCACGTGAAGGTGGTCTTCTCTTGATCCTGAGGATCAATGGGGATCTGAAAATATCCCGAGAAACCGTCGAGGAAACAATAGTACTCATTCCCCGCCAATCTCTCAAGCATTTGGTCCATGAAGGGTAGAGGAAAATGGTCTTTACGGGTGGCTTCATTCAATTTGCGATAGTCAATGCAGACTCGCCACCCAGTAACCAATCGAGTTGGAATCAACTCGTTATCTTCATTTGTGACAACAGTAATGCCACCCTTTTTAGGAACGCACTGAATGGGACTCACCCAAGGACTATCTGAGATGGGATAAATCAATCCGGCATCAAGAAGTTTTAAAACCTCTTGTTTGATAACCTCATGAATTTTAGGATTCACCCGTCTCTGATGTTGAACTGCCGGCTTGAAGTCATCCTCCATTAAAATTTTGTGAGTACAAAATTCAGGGTTAATACCCTTGATGTCGGAGAGTTTCCAAGCAATTGCTTGCTTGTGTGACTTCAAGACCTTTGTGAGAGCAGATTTTTCCTCCATACTCAAGTCCTTAGCAATTATGACGGGCAATTTATCATCACCCTCCAAAAATGCGTACTCGAGATGAGGAGGTAATTCCTTGAGCTCGACCTCGGGAAATTCTTCAGTTTCCTCAACTGATTTGATTTCCTCGTTATGAAGTTCTACGGGAGGGAGGGGAGGAGAATTGTCTTGATTCAACAATTTCTCGAGGAGAAGAAGATCTCCCTCCAGATCAATCTCATNGTGCAAATTTCAGGATTTCTGGGCCAAAATGGGTTCGAAGCTTCTGAACTCATACGAGCCCGAGCGACATACGGACACGAATGCAGCTCTGAAACTTCACCTACTGATGAAATCAAATAAGTACATTTATTGCCATCTTTTGTCCTATTTATTTGACTTGTTTTATAATATTTTATACGAGAATTGATACTTAATCATTTACTTTTGCAATTCTCAGTTATAAACAAGCGTTTGGTGAAAGTTAGCTATTTTGGACGTAAAACAGAGCTAAATGAATCAAGTTGGAAAAGTCAACTAAACTAAAGGAAGATACGCCGCATCATTCTAGACAGATGCGCCGTACAATCATACTTAGATGAATTCGAAGAGCATTGCCTGACTTTGAAGAAGATCTGACTTATCTACTCCAGATACGCAACATTACATTCTAACATACAGTGTATCAATCTCAGGACTTCACCAGAAGATAATCCAAGATACATGATAAGAAAATATTTGTTACGATTTTAGGGGTCATTTAAGCCCTAAATCGTGTTATTATGATCAAATATTACCTCAAATCGTTCCTTTTGTCATTTTAGGTGCTTTGGACAAGAATTTTTGAAAATGAAGCATTTTTGACGTTGTTGGAGTTATAAGTAAAGAAAACGACAAAGTCAAGAAACCATGCTGGAAAATGTACCTGACGGCGTCAAAAGTCACAAGGTGACGCCCATCACTTGATGAATCAAGAGGAGGATGATTTTTACACTTGATGCGCCAGAAAAGAAATTGAAGAATATAACGTGACGGCGTCACGTTATAATTAGTGTAGGCCGTCACATATTGTCACAAAGAGAGACGACCCAGAGAGTTTAAAAGGGGAAGGCGTCAAATAGCTGGATTAGACGACAAGAAACCCTAATAGCGGCGAGATGACGGCGTCAGATCCCAAAAGCTGACGCCGTCACCTTTGTAAATCTATATATAGTTTTGGATTTTTCATTCATTAGTGTGGAACTTTTGTGTAACAAACCCTAGACGATTTTCACAGCTTTTGTAAGGATTTCAAATCCTTCTTTCATCCATGTTTAATTGAAGATAAGCCTATCTTTCAATCATTCAATATGTCTATATGTTGTTTGATTATCTTTTATGCTTGTCTTTCTTATAACATGCTAGCTTAGGTTTTTTTTAGTGTTTGCTTAGATCTAATGAAACCTAGATATTAATTATTGATTGTTGGCTTGTTTGATTGCATTGGGTGATTGATTTCGCGTTAGGCTTAAGAAAACTGGCCAACTTCCTGTATGGTAATGTGCTTGAACGTCTTAAGAAACATTTCTCGGTTGTGTACACCGGTGTTATTGGTTGTTTTTAATGCATAAGTGACTATTGGGGAGGCCATGATAGGATATTAAACGTGTTGTCATTGGAAGAGAAGCTTATAGAGTTGGGGAAGGACGTACACGCCCCCACGATAGGTATTAAGGAAAACCACCCTTCATAAAAAACCAATTAATTAATAAAATATAGGTAGGAAGTAGTAAAATCTAAGTAAACACATTTTCTCATTATAAGAAGTTTCACTAATTTACTTTTCTTGTCATTTTATTTTATTTGCATTAGTAGTTATTTGGGTTAGTTGACTAGCAACTAATTCCGCCCACTCTTCCAATACCCGAGATTTTTTACTTTGGTTTCATTAAAAATATAAAAATACAAAAAGAATCATCCCTCACCTTTAGGCCTAGTTTACATAGCTTTCAATCCTAATGACATTATTCCCTTAGAGAACGATCAATCCCCTGGTACTTACCAGTCACTATACTACATCGGCAAGGTACACTGTCTGGTGGGGATTGCAAGCTTCTCAATAAAACCGAGATTTTACTGCTTTCTAAAAAACATAAAAATACAAAAATAATCATCCTCCACCCTTAGACCTTAATTAGAGTAGTCTTTAACCTAACGAACACTATTCCCTGTGAGAGAACGATCAATCCCCTGGTACTTGCCACTACACTATACTACATCGGTCAGGTACACTGCCTGGTGGGGATTGTAAGCCTCTTGAGATCCCTTAAGAGGTAAAACAAAGTGCGTAAGCAATCCCACGCGCATCAACATGCTAGCTTAGGTTTTTTTAGTGTTTGCTTAGATCTAATGAAACCTAGCTATTAATTATTGATTTTTGGCGTTTGATTGCATTGGGTTATTGATTTCGCGTTAGGCTTAAGAAAACTGGCCAACTTCATGTATGGTAATGTGCTTGAACGTCTTAAGAAACATTTCTCGGTTGTGTACACCGGTGTTATTGGTTATTTTTAATGCATAAGTGACTATTGGGGAGGCCATGATAGGATACTAAACGTGTTGTCATTGGAAGAGAAGCTTATAGAGTTGGGGAAGGACGTACACGCCCCCACGATTGGTATTAAGGAAAACCACCCTTCATAAAAAACCAATTAATTAATAAAATATAGGTAGGAAGTAGTAAAATCTAAGTAAACACATTTTCTCATTATAAGAAGTTTCACTAATTTACTTTTCTTGTCATTTTATTTTATTTGCATTAGTAGTTATTTGGGTTAGTTGACTAGCAACTAATTCCGCCCACTCTTCCAATACCCGAGATTTTTACTTTGGTTTCATTAAAAATATAAAAATACAAAAAGAATCATCCCTCACCTTTAGGCCTAGTTTACATAGCTTTCAATCCTAACGACATTATTCCTTTAGAGAACGATCAATCCCCTTGTACTTACCACTCACTATACTACATCGGCAAGGTACACTGCCTGGTGGGGATTGCAAGCTTCTAAAGATCCCTTGAGAAGTAAAACCTTTTGCATGGTTGCAAAACCACGCATCAAGTTTTTGGCGCCGCTGCCGGGGAATAGTTATTGTTTGGGTTGAATTTTATTTTTATTAGGTCTACTCATTAGATTCCTATCTAGTGAGATTTTTATTTTCTTTTTATTAGGTTTTCTTTAGTCTATCTTTTTCTTTGTTTCTTTGTTCGTAACCGTTACCATCTGCCATCATGGAAGGTGGTAATATCCTTGATCCCGCCAGCCCACCACAACCAAACCAACCACCTAGAGCATGCACTTTAGGAGAATACTCTCGACCTAGCCACCAAGGCTATCGAAACACCATTGAGCTCACCCAAGGAGCCAATGTGTCTCCCTTGCGATCTGACACCATCCGGTTGGTGCAAAGCGGATGTGCATTCCATGGACTTCGTTTCGAAGATCCAAATCAACATCTCAAGGATTTCCTTAAAATCATAGATTCCATAGACCTTGATATTGAAACTCGAGAGACGACCCGATTGCGTCACTTCCAATTCTCTCTACGTGACCAAGCTAGTCAATGGCTTGAGCGTTTACCCGGGGGATCCATCACCTCTTGGGATGATCTCACCTCTCGTTTCCTTTCTCAATTTTTCCCACCGGGGAGAACTACCAAGTTAAGGAATGATATCTTGAATTTCCAACAACTTCAAGGTGAAACTCTTTACGAAGCATGGACTCGTTTCAAGGACTTGCTCCAAAAAGTCCCTCATCATGGCATTGATTTTTGGCTTCAAATCCAAATCTTCTACGATCATGTCAATCAATCCACACGGCAAACCATTGCCCAAGCGGCCAGTGGTAAGCTACGTGACAAGAATGCGGAAGAATCATGGGGAATCATAGAAGACCTCGCTCTCTATGACAACGAGTGTTGGAATGACCCCCGTGATTTGAATAAAACGGTCAAGGCAATATCTCTGCCTTCGAATAATTCAAGCATTCCCAACCGAGGATCATGGAACTTGAGGACCAAGTCAAGTTTCTTATGAAATCCTACGAAACTCCTAAACCTTCAAGCCAAGTAAACAAAATCACTTCTTCATGTAAATTTTGTAGTGGTCCCACGACACTTGTGATTGCATGGAACTCCCCGAACAAGCTTTTGCAGACTACGCATCCTCGCGTACCGGCGGAGTGGGAGAATAGTGGTACACTTTCAAACCCGATCCAAACCCTTATGGTGATTCATACAAACTCTCTTGGAAAAATCACCCAAACTTTAGGTGGAAACAAAACCAAAACACACCCCAAAACAATTCTTCCAATCCACCTAATCGTTTCCAACCAAACGGTTCAACCGCAAATTGTACTTTCAACAACAATCCTTCCAACAACTATGGTAGTACCAATAATTTTGAAGGATTAATATCTAGTTTTATATCATCTCAAGAAGCTCGTTTAACAAAATTCAAAACCGATTACAAATATAAACAAAGCGAGATGACAAATAAAATAGATACATTGTTGAAAGTTCTCAATGACCGAGACTTGGGAGCACTCCCAAGTGACACTGTCAAGAACCCTAAGCTAAACATTACCTCAATCTCAGCAGTTTCATCTCCTAGTTCTTGTCCACAATACTATTCGGTCAATGCCATGAGCACGAGTTTCAAGCAAACCCCAGTTTTTCAAAAAGACCACGAAAGTAAGATATCTAACACTAAGTTGGTCAACAACATAATCGAAACACCTCCCACTCAAAACCTTGACGATGAATTTAAGGAGCTCCACCTTGAACGTCCGGTTATTGATGTCCTAACACGTGCTCCTTACTACAATGCCCTTTTGGAAAAATACGAGAAGAAGCTGAAATTAGGTGAAAAAGGGGCCGCCTTCGTTCAGAATAAGTTACCTAAGAAATTAGATGATCCGGGCATATTTGTTCTACCTTGCAAGATCGGAAATTCTGAGGCTTTTGACACGTTAGCCGATCTTGGATCGAGCCTTAACCTACTTCCGTTATCCCTCTACACCACTCTAAAGTTAGGAAAGCTTGATGAAACAGAGATAATAATTGGCCTAGCGGATGGGAGTGTCGCATACCCGGTTGGAGTAGTAAAGGACGTGTTAGTACATATGGGAAGATTAACTATTTTGGCTGATTTCCACGTCCTTGATATGGTTAGTGACACTACATGCCGATTGTTAATAGGAAGAGGATTTCTAGCTACCGCAAGTGCGATGATTGATTGTAAGGAATCTAAAATAGCGGTAGGAGAAGGTGAAACTTGGTCGGTATATGATGTTAAGAAACATGCCTATTATACTAGTCAGGAACCAACACCTCAGAGGGTAGATATGAAACCTTCTGGATACGGACCTTGGATTAATAGAGACTTCATAGGACCCCAACGTCCATTTTACCTAGAGGAGGAATTTGTGAACCGAACACATCCGGTAGAGCAACTCTTAGCTTGGGACACCGAATTGGACCCATTTGAAGATCCTCTAGTTTTTAGAAAAATGATTGACTTCCTAGGGGTTTTGCCAATTGACCTATGAATGAATAGGTGGAAAAACGAGAATGATAAACACAAATGGAATTGGAACAAGCCACCTAAGGAAGGAGATGGGTCATGGCACATAAAAATGACATTATACGACCCGGATGGAGAAAAGTTTGAAAAGACATACCGTACTAAATGTACCAATAGAAAGCTTCAAGCCAAGTTCGACCCCAAAGATGTCCTCGATGAGGAAATCATTCACATAGGATAGTGCGTGACTTTGAGTCTAGCTACAAGACTCGTTAATAAAGAAAAGCGCTTCTTGGGAGGCAACCCAAGCTTTTTAATTGCTTGCTTGTTTATTTGTTTTTATTTGCTTCCGTATCCATATTTCATTCTCATTGTTCATTATTCATGTATCAAAATTAAATTGTAAAAACGCTTTATTTTGTTTTTAACCTCGTCTTAATTACATATAAAGGTATTTTGCAAAAGATAAGTGTAAAGGAAATCCAAATTTGTTTTAAAGAACAAATTGAACATGAACAATAACAATGAGATATAAACATGCATATTAGTATTTGTTTGAGTCAAATGCTTGTATTGACTCATAAATGAATATTTTGCAGGATTCCAGGAATTAAAGCATAGGTTTTTCTAGAAATTTTCTGGAAACAAAATATAAGAATTATGTCAGATCAAATCTGACGGAGTCAGGTTTTATAGTCTTAAGGTGTTATTTTCTGAAAAAATTTCAGGTTTTTGTTTTTCTGTTTGAATTGTAAAGTTTCGTAAAACCTGTAATTTATAAACTCCCGGAATCTGCAAAACATTCATTCCACAAGCATTATACCTTTACTTGCTTTCTAGGATTTATTTTTATGTAGAGTTTACCTCTGATGTTATGCGAGGTTTCGTGTCTCTTTTCTTAGTTATTTAATAGGTTATATTGAACAAGAAGATGTACATGTGACACATCAAGTTTTTGGCAACACTTTAATCTTGAGTTTTCACATTTTCTTGGAGGAGGATTTAACCATGTTACTACATCATCCACACCGAACAATATTTTCTTCTTTCATTTTTCATTTATCTTTACTTTATTACTTTTTAGAACATTGGAGACAATGTTCAACTTAAGTGTAAGGGGGTAAATGAGGATACCTTAGAGATTACAATTGCACTTGATTTTTATTTTGTGTAATAGTAGATGTGTAATAAAACTAAGAGAAATACTTGTTAGAGTAATTTTAGCACCAAATTTAAATTTTTTACAACATTTAGGAGTGAAACTTTAGTCTTAATAAGCATGTCATGGATAGGAGTTGTTAGGAATACGCTTTTTGTATAAGAAAGATTCGGTCACCCCAGATAAGATTAAGCATTGTTTAGCTCGTAGTAGTTACAATAGTTAGTTAAACATAGTTTAGAAGTAGATTAGTTCGCGGAAGAAGGACGGGTCTTTACCCACTGTATACCTGATCCGCAGCCCAAGTGGCACGCCCAAGTGGCAAAACCCATGTACATATAAATACCCTCTCATAATCTCATTTTTTTTGGTTTTCTCTCTAAGGCTTCACCTCTTTCTCTCTCTAACTTTTTCTCTCTACATTTCTTTCTTTTCTTTCTTATATGCAACGAACCAAAACCACAAGTATGAACGTGTTTGTGATGTTATCTAGTGTTCTTCAATTGGTATCAGAGCCATGGTTACATCCTAGGGATTGTAGGACTTTTGGTGTATGGTTTGTTTTGGTTTCTACTAGTTTAGGGTGGTTTCTACTCATTTTGGAGCTTGTTCGTGGTGATTCTTGTGTTCTTTCTTGTACTTCTAGGATCAGAGGGGTTAGATTCATCTAGTTTATCAGTTGGTTAGACTAAATCTAACGTTTGAGTAGTGTACGAGTTGTTTTGGAACTTTTTCTTGGCAGCGGTTTGCTCTACGATAAGGTGTTCTTCGCAGCGGTTAAGTTAGGACTTTAGCGGTTAGCAACAGCGGTTAGGACAAGTAGTGGAGCGAACATTACGCTGTACTTTGTACTGTTTCAGCGGTTAACTTCCAGCGGTTTACTTTTCAGCGGTTAAGTATTAGCGGTTAGTACAATCTGATCAGCGAACATTACGCTGTACGGAGTACTGTTTCAGCAGTTTCCCTCCAGCGGTTTACTCTTCAGCGGTTAAGTTACTAGCGGTTACTTTGTCAGCGGTTTGTATTATCAGCGGTTTGCTATCACAGCGGTTACTTTGTTCGCGGTTACTTCCAACAGCGGTTAAGTGTCAGCGGTTAAGTCATAGCGGTTAAGTTCCGGCGGTTAACTTGAGAAGCGGTCAAGTGTTAGTGGTTAAGTGTTAGCGGTTTATCTTTTTCACAACAAGTTACTATATCAATGAGCAATCTAAATATGACAAACACGTCAGAGAGTGCCATTCCTGAGATCCTCGAACTGTATGATATGGTCGATGAACACAAGAAACCCAACACAACACAAATGACAAATGCTCCTGAACTATGTGACAAGGATTCAGCAAGCTCAAACTCTCAAGAGATAGAGTTCAGTCAGCCACCCGTGTCATTCACTAATGCCAAGGACTGCTCCATAGTATGCTTCCTACATCTTCACTCACACCTCTCGGTGCTTCTAAAGGGAACTGAATTCATAATGGGATACGAATGTGCATTTGCTACACTCTTTGGTCAAGATGTTCAGATCTTCACAGACACAATGATTCTTAACTTAGATCAATTGCAACAACAGCTTGACCAAGGAATATCTTCCAAAACTGGATTCATGGCCGCTCTTAGTGTACTCAACAAACAACTTCAAATGTTCTTTGAGTCAAAACTCACTCTGCAGTATGATTATTATAGTGAGATGACTAGAAGCTGTTTTGCTAAACACACGGGAATTGAGGTTGACACGTTCAGAGATACACTCATCCAGCTCATGGGTGATGTTAAAATGTTCATTGAGGAAAGAGCACAAATCAGACACGTGGATGACGAGAAAGTGAAGGGATCCCTGGTACAGTCATGTGATGGTATTGATGATTCGGGTAAAGCATTGGATGATGGGTTAAGTGTCACGATGAGTAAAGAATCAGCAAATGTTAAGATTAACACTACCACCAGTTCAGTGACTCTTGTCAACCATGGCATGAATGCTGAATCTAAACCGGTCAATGACCAAAGGTCAAGTATGGAGGTACCCTTAGTTGATCAACATAATGTGCTCTCTAATGAACGGGAGCATACTGATCAAATCAAACTCACTTATGGCTCAAATTCGCTGGAAAAGACTGATAGCAATACCATGTCTAATTCAACAAATATGAGTCATAAAGGAGGAGAGTGTGATCAGGATGCTGAACGTGATAAAGTGTTAAGTTCTGTGTTGACGGCTGATGTTCTTAAATCAAAAGATATGGTTGATAAAGAAACTTTTAACGAACTCTCAAAAAGATTTTTGCAACTTGAAAAACATTGTATTTCTCTTGAAATCGCAATGCAACAAAAGGAAGAAAGTTTTCAAAATAATCAACCATGCAAAAATTCGGAACTTCCTGATTTCCGTGAATACTTTATGATTAATAATTTGAAAACTCAGCTAGAAACCAAGAACCTGACAATCAAAAATCTGAAAAACCGTATGACTGATTTGAGTGATATGTGTAATGATTTCAAAGCTAAACTTGTCAGTAGTGAGATTGCAACCAGAAATTTTGAGTCTAAAATGGCTGAATTACTATTGGACAATGAGTCTCTGAAATTAAAATGTAATAACCTGAATGAGTCTCTCATGGAAAAGAGTACTAAGGCTGCAGTACAAACACACTCTTGGACTAACAAATATGATAATTTCATAGCACAACTTCAGGAAGTAGGCTTCACTGTCACACTTATTAATCATGAGCCTGGAAATTCAACAGTGAATAGTGGAAACACTAAGCTTACAAAACCATCAATCTTGGGGAAACCAGTCTTTCAAAGTAATAGAAATCTATCTGTTGTTAGACAACCTAGTGCATTTAGGTCTGAAAGAGCAAATTTTTCAAAAACCCGGTTTGCCTCCCAAGTTGATGTGGAACAAGTGTCAACTAAATCAGCTCATAATAATACTTCTGCCCCCAGCTCCCCTAGGATCAGTTCTAATACAGTGTCGAAACCAAGCATAAAAAATCTTAACTCTTATGTCCTGTATAAGTACGGTGATCTAGAAAGGGCTAGAAAAAGGGCACACCTGCATAAGGACGGAATCCTAGGATCACAACCCCTTTTGATGACTCATGCTTTAGTGAAGAACTCTGCTAAGCTTCAACTGGTTAAGCCTAGGATTTATATAAAGTCATCTTCTATGCATAAGAAGCTTAATAATTCTAGATCTTGCCTAAAGTGGATTCCTACCGGTAGAATTTTTAAGCTCATTGGACTTAAGTGGATACCAACCAATAAGGAGTTTACAAATGGCAATCCCATGGTCAGCCGGAAAAACCCTAAGGATTTGGATACTATTGTCACTAACCCATACACATGAAATCGAGTTTGTGATAATGCAGGTTGTCCTTACTCAAGTGGAAAATCTTCTTACTATTTCTACACAAGAAGGCACAAAACATGGAGGCCAAAGATACACAAATCTCCAATGATGGGAGATTTACATCTCACCCTTGATGCATTTCTTTCTATGACTTCTGAGTATCTCTTCTCAGGACTCGGACTTTATCTGCTCTTTTGAATTTACCAGCTTGATCTTTCCTCCTTTACTCTTGTGGTTTTCTTTCTTCAATCAATGCATTCTGACTTTTTCTACAAAATTCAGATCATTGATTGAGGGGGAGAATGGTTGTTTGATTTGCTTTGATTGCTTCTCATGTGTGATTTTGTTGTCTTGCTGGTCGTTATCTTGCCTTGTGTATGTGCTTAGTGTATGTTGTTAGTTGTGTGCTTAACTGAAGGACCTATTTTGCCATATTGTGAATCTGTTCAGCGGTTTGTATAGTAGAGGGACTTATTTTGACATGTTGTTGAAAGTTTTCATACTATTTATAAGGGCAGCGGTTAGATCATTGTGTGCATCACTTTTACTTTCTCTCTCTCTCTCTCTAAACTTTCAAAAACATTCTTTCTCTCTAAAAAACCGCTGCTCCTTTCTGTCATTAATCTCTTGCATTCTCGTTAAGTTTTATCCTCTTAGGTGCGTTTTTGGTGTGTTATATATGTTATACTTTCTTTTAGTGCCTACTTGTCTTCCCCGTACGATTTTTATTGTAGTTTAAGCTGATTTAGGGCGTAGAAGTAATCGTTGGTTATTAGATGCTGTAGGACAGGAGTTTAGTGCTTATCCTAATAGTTTTGATGTGAGTTTCTAGTTGTGTTGATTGCTACGTATATATGTTATACATTGTGTGTTATCTGGGGTTTGCGTATGAGTTTTTCTTGTTAGCGGTTGACTTGTGTTCTTGATAGCGGTTTGCTTAGAATGTGTTCTTGTTAGCGGTTACTTTATGTTCTTGGTAGCGGTTTGCGTATGAGATTTTCCTGACAGCGGTTAGATTAGCAGCAGTTAGATTAGCAGCGGTTAGATTAGTAGCGGTTAGATTAGCAATGGTTAGATTAGCAGCGGTTAGATTAGCAGCGGTTAGTTTAACAGCGGTTAGTTTAACAGCGGTTAGTTTAATAGCGGTTAGTTTAACTGCGGTTAGTTTAACAACGGTTAATTTAATAGCGGTTAATTTAATAGCGGTTAGTTTATCAGCGGTTAGTTTATCGGCGATTTGTTTGCTTAGCGGTTTGTTTGTTTAGCGGTTTGCATGTTTAGCGGTTTGTTTGCATAGCAGTTAATTACTCTAGCGGTGTTTTTCCCAGCGGTTTATGGGTGTCTTGGTGTGTGCATTTGCTTTATAATCTTCTTGTTGGGGGCTTGCCTTGTATACGTGTCTATGTTATGAATGATTCTAACCATAACATATTCCTTTGGTCTTTTTGTATGTATTTTTGGTTTGTGCAGATCTCAATGACTGGCTCTTACACTCAAGGATCCTCAGCCACTCATCTAATATGAAGGGTATGAAGAACTTCCATAATGGTGTTGATACCTTTGGGTATCACATCTTCAATTGCAGACAACTGATTACCAGGGCCGCCTCCTTAGCCAGAACTCTCTCCTTAGCCCTGGTTTTTGCCTGTGATTTGGATCCCACTATACCACCACCCTACTTCTTCCTGTACTCTTCATACTTGTCAAGAGTCTTGGAGAACTGGTTCAAGGCAGGTAGGGACCTTCAAACGCTGCTTGAGGATCCCCCTCTTCCTCTGAATCCTCACAACTTGTGGCCATCTCACAAATCTGTGGACATCCTTCTTTGGTGGCAAAGCTCCACCAATACCAAGCTACTTCAGCCACTTCTCGAACAACGGGTTCACCATCTTCTCCGACTTCCTCTTGGTTGCAATCTTCACACCTCTCTTTTGTTTCTAGTTGTGTTGATTGCTACGTATATATGTTATACATTGTGTGTTATATGGGGTTTGCGTATGAGTTTTTCTTGTTAGCGGTTGACTTGTGTTCTTGATAGCGGTTTGCTTAGAATGTGTTCTTGTTAGCGGTTACTTTATGTTCTTGTTAGCGGTTTGCGTTTGAGATTTTCCTGACAGCGGTTAGATTAGCAGCGGTTAGATTAGCAGCGGTTAGATTAGCAACGGTTAGTTTAACAGCGGTTAGTTTAACAGCGGTTAGTTTAACAACAGTTAGTTTAACAGCGGTTAGTTTAACTGCGGTTAGTTTAACAGCGGTTAATTTAATAGCGGTTAATTTAATAGCGGTTAGTTTATCAGAGGTTAGTTTATCGGCGATTTGTTTGCTTAGCGGTTTGTTTGTTTAGCGGTTTGCATGTTTAGCGGTTTGTTTGCGTGGCAGTTAATTACTCTAGCGGTGTTTTTCCCAGCGGTTTATGGGTGTCTTGGTGTGTGCATTTGCTTTATAATCTTCTTGTTGGGGGCTTGCCTTGTATACGTGTCTATGTTATGAATGATTCTAACCAACACATATTCCTTTGGTCTTTTTGTATGTATTTTTGGTTTGTGCAGATCTCAATGACTGGCTCTTACACTCAAGGATCCTCAGCCACTCATCTAATATGAAGGGTATGAAGAACTTTCATAATGGTGTTGATACCTTTGGGTATCACATCTTCAACTGCAGACAACTGATTACCAGGGCCGCCTCCTTAGCCAGAACTCTCTCCTTAGCCCTGGTTTTTGCCTGTGATTTGGATCCCACTATACCACCACCCCACTTCTTCCTGTACTCTTCATACTTGTCAAGAGTCTTGGTGAACTGGTTCAAGGCAGGTAGGGACCTTCAAACGCTGCTTGAGGATCCCCCTCTTCCTCTGAATCCTCACAACTTGTGGCCATCTCACAAATCTGTGGACATCCTTCTTTGGTGGCAAAGCTCCACCAATACCAAGCTACTTCAGCCACTTCTCGAACAACGAGTTCACCATCTTCTCCGTCTTCCTCTTGGTTGCAATCTTCACACCTCTCTTTGGAGCCATTGGTATGTAATCTGGATTTGGAAGTTGTATACGGTGATAGTCATCTCATCCAAAGGAAAATTGCATCGTCTACCACCTAATTAGAAGAAGACACTTGTGTTCGCTGTTCTTCACTGGATGAAGGGTCTAGTCATCAGGAAGCGAGTTGAAGACCTACTACTTGGCATCGAAAGCTACCAGACACAACTGAACATCACCAAATCGCATTGGGAGGCAGAGTTCGTGAGGGAGACTACATGCTTCTCCAAAGAACTGTATAATTCTTCAAGCTGGACATTTTGCCATCACCTTGCTTTTATTTATTTGGGTGATGTAATATGACAATGTGATTAACCCTTAATATTTTTGATATATATATATTATGATTACAAGATTTTATGTTTATCACTGTGTGCGGAGTAAAAGGGTGAATATACCACATGATGATTTATGTTTGAAGAATGGTTAAGCGACTCTCCTTAGACACCTAATGCTCCATCTACTAAGAATGAATGGAAGTTATGTTTGATGAATGCTTCCAAGCTTCAAAGAATGTTGATCATCTAGTTTCTGAAGCTCCTTCTTCGGTTTCTGTTGGCTCTTGGTTCATTCTCTTCCATCTCCATTGAGCAAGATGCACTAGTTTGAAGTATCTCTCATACTACTCACGAAACCCAATCTCCAGTTATTCTTCAAGGTGTTGATGATGACTATCACGATAATGAAGCTGCACATGAATAATGATCAGTCTTCTGGTATTCCTTTCCCAAAACCGGACTCTGAAGAATTCCCTTCTTCACGGATTGTTGTTCCTTCTAGTGTGCACTCTACAAATCAACCACAAGAATGTAAAGAAAATGTCGGCTAAGATTTTGATGATGAGGAATGTTAAGTGATCACAAGAGTTTACTTGGTATTGTTTATTTGAGATTGTAGTGAAATTTTACGGGCATGTGTACTTAGTATCTTCGGGATCCTTGTTCGAGCCATTAATCTCTACATTGACGATGACTTGGGTATCTAGTTATTTTGGTAAATCTTCTCTTCTATTGCCACAAAATAACTATCACATTCAGTGTCACAACTCACACGAAGTTGTCGGTATTCAAGAGGTGATGTACGTCTTATACTCGATGGTTGGATGGTTGAAGAGTATAGAATACTTAGGGACTCGATGCATGAAGTCTCTACACCGCTCCTTGTCATACATTGATGCAAGTTTAAGTCACAAAAACGGGGAATTCTACTTCATCTTCAAGTTGAGAATATCGGGTTTACTTCACAAAGTGGTCTTAGCAATAGCCGATTTTTCATAAGGGTTGATAAGATAGTCATAAGAGAGTTTTTCTGTAGCAGTTGATTCTCACAGGATACATCTAAGCATATGTTGTTCTTCTCACAAAATTTCAAGTTGTATGTGCATATAATGTGTGGCTGATTCTGAAGTATCAAAAATAGCAAAGGGGAAGGAGACATACATCGGAACGCACAACGAGTACACATGATGAGCTTTATAATTCTTTCTAATTGAAGTTATTCCGGGAAGTTAAATGTCATAACCGCAGAGAAGATCAGTGTTCAAACTCGTTATTTTGGTGTATTATTCCTCCTACGTGGGGGAAGAGATGTAAGAAACAGTTTCTGATGATAAAAGAGGTACAAGTGTGCTTCAGGTTTTTGAGCTTCATATAATAAGACTGATTGCATCACTTCAACTACTTGGGGGAAGTGGTCTCTGGATACTTTTGGTACGCATTACTTCAGCCTTTCAGCTGGAAGAAAGATGAGAAGTACTATTCTAGCGTGAGATGATACTTTGCTAAGCTACCAAAGCTTTATAATGAGGAGGCTAAAATTCGACGATTTGATGGTGCCTAGTGATTAACTCGGCTGTGAGATTCTAGTGATTTGTTAAACTACTTGCGCTTGGTGAATTGTTGTAACTTAAGTCGTTTCGATTAGTCTGATTGTAATT